>CANYBF011372394.1:0-17373 GCA_948192965.1 Dalechampia spathulata | reverse complement strand
TTGGATGATTCATGAGGTTTATCCACAGTTTTACCTAATTCACAAATCAATATTCATTCATTATTAATGTATTTCATCTCATCATTAATCATTCTTATAATTACATTATTATGTCAATTTAACACACATATATGTTTTATCCTCTTATTTTATTATATGGGAAATCATATTACTATTTACTGCAATAATTACTATTCCATTTATCTAAATTAATTATCCTTTATTTTAAATTCAATTGTAACATTTGAATATCTACTTACTATAATTATTATACCACTAAAGAAAACCTTTTCATTATCATTTATAAAACGTCTTCATAACATTGATTTGTTTATTAAAATCATTTTGATATTAAACATTGAATTTATTTAATTTCTTAATAAATTCTCATCATATAACATTTCTTTTATTAATTCTTTTCAATATTATTCTATGAAATTTTGTTTTTAATTCATTTTAAATTTGAATCATATAAATAATCTCTATTTAAAATCACAACTTGCTAATAAACCATTTAATCATTATAAATCTGCTAACGATCTATTACTGTTAAAATATAAAATAGTGTATTAGAATATATTATAACTCAATTAATATCATATTATTGTTTGCTTAATGATATCCTGTTCATATATCTTAAACAGATTCTTAATTCTATTCTTTTCATTCTTAACTTCTGTTATCTATTTAGTTTCTGTACTATTTCCTTCCTAAAATGTTCAACATCAGAACTTATTAACCAAGTATTTAACCTCACCTTAATAATTTTCTATTAACAGATCTTTTAATAATGTTTCTGTAATAAAATCAATTAATGAATTAAACAGTAAAATTTTTCTTAATTATTTATCTCTGTTATCTGTCTTATTTCTGAAACATCTTACAACTCTATCTATTTAACTTAATTACAACTCCTATAACATTTAATATGTTTGCTTATCATGACTTATTTAACCATTATTAAAACTAATTGAAAATTATCATATCTCTTCTTTTATCCCTTATTTACCATCACTGTAATATAATCAATTAATAGTTTAAACAACATTCTTAATTAAATATGGTTCTTTTATCCATAAATAATCACTTATTTATTTAAACATCTCAAAACAATCATACAATTTGAATATCATATTTCTACATATTATATACCCTTCTGTTATTTTTAATTTAGTCTTCTAATTCAGATCTTATTTGAAAACCATATCATACCATCTATTTATTAACTTAAAAATTTCCTTAATATCTCTTAATTTGCTTAAATAATTGATCATTTATATTCATTTACAAATCATAATCACATACTTTAATTAAGGTCCTTTTTATCACTTGATTTAGAATCTATAATGACTTATATCATATCTTTAATTAACTATTTCATTTAACTTCTTAAAATCATACAATTTACTTAAGCCTTTATCAATTTATGTCTTCAAACTTAATATGGCCACTTACTTCCATTTAAATCCATTAAACATGAAAAATTCATATCTTATGTCCATTTAAACAACTCATATTTTAAGTTAACCTTCTTAATCATATTAATACTTCCATTTAGCCTTAATTCTTTTATTACACCCTTAAAATAAACTTAATAGAATCCATTTTTACTTAAGTCAAAACTATTTAACTTAAAACTCAAATAAAATCATATCACTTCAATTTAAGTTATATCAAAACTTACGTTTTTAATTTTTTTTCTCAAATACTAATCTTTTGTTTTAGCAAAACCATTCTTTATTATGTTAATTCTTATCAACCACTTTTTATTTTGATTAAAAAGCATTCAGCCATGATGAAAGAATCAACACAAACTGACCCACACAATCACACATCTTTTTATTTCATGCCTTTTACAACTTTAAGTGTTATAACCTTCAAAACAGCAACAAAAAATAATCAAATAAACCAAATACCATTCGACCAAGACCTTAATCTCACTACAAAGTTATAAATCAAGTGATTTCAACTCTAAACCATACTTACCAAGCTCACCTTTTAACCCAACAACTCAAATCTCCACTTTAGCTTCTCCTTCCTTGGATTTAACTATGAACTTATGAAGACCTTTTTATTTTCTCCTCCTTAAGCTTGATCTATGCTTAAATCAAGCATGCATGTACCTTAAAGTTGAAGATCAAACAACAAACAAAGTCAAACATTAAAGGATAGTTTCAATTTCTAGCAAAATCACTAAAAACTTAAGAAATCTTAACTTACTCTTGAAGTACTATGAGAAAAGAGTTTTAGTCACTCTTTTATTGAAGGCAAACATGCATATACTCGACCAAAACTTGAAGGTTCAACTCTACCTTAGCTTAAAACTTGAAAAAACCAAGCAAAAAAATAGAAGAAAGCTTGCGGTTTTTGCTTGTTTGAAGAAGGTATACATGTGCACTTTTAGAAGAACAAAAGGAAATGGACGAATTCACCTCTAAACTTGAACTTTACTTGAATAACTTGTTTAACTACAGAATTTTATTGAGAATACATGAAGTATAAAGTGTTGGTTTTGGTTTTTCAGAAGAAAGAATAGAAGAAATGTATGAACAAAAAGAGAAATGTAAGGATAAGAAAGAGATAAGCTTTGAAATGAAAAGATAAGAAAGGAATGGAGAGGATTTGCATGTTTAAGTTTCAGCCAAGTGAAGTTTGGAGGATAAGGAAATGGAATTTTAGTGAAAATGAAGATGAAATTTGAATGAAATTAGTTTCATTTCGAAAAAATCCCATATTAGTCCTTATACACCTCTAAAATTACAGTTTAGCCCCTATATGTATTTGTATACTTAAATCCACCAATCAAAATCCTTAATTTCATATTATACTCTCCATTTACACTCTAATACACTATATTTAATTTAAAATACCATCTACTAATTTTTTCCAATTAAATAAAATATGATTTCTTAACCTTCTCTTTCCATCCACTAACACTAAAATCTAATCTACATTTTTCTATTTCCTATACACTTTTACAATTACCAATCCCACTTCCATTTAAGTATACTATTTCAAAATACATTCTTATATATTCTATTTTCATTTATATTTATCTATTTATCATCTTACATAACACTAATTATCCTATTAACTTAATTATGACATCATCTTTATTATTTATGACATCATAATTAAACATACTACTTATGCATTTCTAATATTTAAAATTGTATTATATATTCTTACTAATACATTATTAATTCATAATTATTTATTCTATAAGAAAAATCATAATTAATTTGACTCGCTTATATCATGCTTACATCATCATCACCTAATTATAACATCATAAATAATTTTTAATTCAAAATTTTCAAAATTTGCATATATCAAATTCAAGCTAAAATGTTCATTTTGAGCTAACTTATATAATCATACTAAATGTTTTCAACCTCAAAAACCTCAATTAGTCACCGTTTAAGGATCGTTTCAGTGGTTTTCGTCAAAATTTTCAATTTTATCATTAGAGCTAGAAACTTTAATCTTATCATATGCTTATCATCATAATCATAATTTCACATCATTTTCACACCAATAACATATAAAACATAGCATTTCAAGCAATTTCATGAATGTAAGGTGTGTGCTCGTTTCAAGATGTGACATGTTATGGGATGAAGATCACCTATATCCCTTTAATTCCTTTTCTTCGATATAAGGATAAGTATAATGTTAGTAGCATTAAGGTAAAAATAAAATGTCTCATCCAAGAGAAATTGAATCACATCATGTGAAATGTTTATTCTAATAATACTCCAAAAATGCTAATAACAACCTAGATTCAAACGTACATTTATATCGACTTCCTTTACCTTTATTTTCTATGTAAATTAGTGTAAAATTTGTATGTTAGCTATTATATTCAAATTACATATTAAAAGAGAATGACCTAGTCTTATGTCTTCCTATCAAATTGTATCAATTGTGTATCTTATTATTTCTCTTTATTTGTTATACTTTAGTTGAAATATTTTTTCAACATTTGATTTCTTTTGTGAGTTTATTTAAGATTGTTATTGCATGCACACTAGTATAAATATTAACAAAAATGAATGAAACATCAAACCTTTATTTTATAGTTTATGTTAAGCTTCTTTATGGTATTAGAGTTATAAAAGCTTAAACAAACATTTTTTCTCTCTCTTATTACTTTTGTTCCCATAACAATCATTATGACTTTTTTTCAACCAATCATCAACATTAATGATACAACGATCAATAATAAAACTACCTATCAAATAAGCTGACAATATCAGCCTTATCGTTTGGAAGGCTTAAATAGACATGCTTATGCATGATCATAATCAATTTGATCAGTTTGATGGTTCAATTATTGCCTTGGCTTAAATAATTACTATTAATAATATCACCATGCTAAATCCAGCATGTAACTCTTGGTTTCGTTAAAATAAGTTTCTTGATCATGAACTCTTTCTTCAAGATGAAGATACTAAGGTGAATCTTACTATTATAATAGCTATTTCTTAATGCACCAATTTTAGATTAAATTAAACCACTAGTTATGTCACACCCAAGCCTGACATGCTTCTGTAGTTTGATTAATAAATCTAAACTCTTATAAATTTATTACATAAGCTATAAAGGATAAAAAATCTTTTTCTTTTCATTTTATAACTCTATGTTATAGGTAGTTTCAAGTTCATCTTGTATTAATTATCATAGTTCCTTTATTATTAAATATAATGCATGTATTTACTCAAAATCAATAGTCTTACATTACTGCCTCATAATTATCCATGTAATTACATCATAATTGCATTCATAATTTATAACCTTTTAGAGTACATTAAGTCTTGTATCTCTAAACTATAAAATACCAAATGCTAATGATTAACTAGTCTCTTCTAGCTCAATGATGCTAACTTGTATTCATTAAATAATAAACATTGAGTATAAAACTTAAGTGATGCTTAAACATATAAAATGTAATGAAAGTAATCATAATATTAACATCACATTAAGTATATAACTCAATACATAAAGCTAATAAGTCATTCACTATTAAGTATCATCAACTTGTAATCAAACCTACATAAAATAATACTATAATATGGATATAATATATGAGCTTTTGTCATATCATACAAAGTCATATATTGCTTAAGTGCACTTATTTCCTATACGTAAAGATTACATCACAACAAGCAACATGAACACAAAATTCATAAGCATATATTAACGGTATATAGCCAATCTTACAACATTTAATCATATAATCATTATAACTTGTCTCATTGCTTACAATTCAACATTGCATAACAAAATCATTCTTTACATTGTTTATATAAATAATTTTGCTTGTATCTCAATATAATTAGTTTAGCAATATGAAATGTACCTAGCATTGCAAAGTTAGTCATTTACTTGAACGTAAACATGTGATGTAAGCAATGTGTACCTTACCATATCAATATCTATTTCCTTCACTAACTTATCTCCCTTCGCCCTTTTATATCAGTAAATAAATCACACTCTTCACTCTTACATTCTTAAATATAATCATCATAAGTATTGTATATAATCATATTATAATTAACACATCCTATCTTACAATTACACATCCATTGATAAGGAATTAAAACATCTTGTTTCACAATCATCTAATATGGAATGATCCATCCTATCACATAATAATTATCACAACATCCACCTTATTCTCCATGTGTCATGCTATGATTAAATACATGAATAACTTAATATTGAAAGCATGATGCATAATTATGTTAATTTCTTATCATAACCTAATCATATGAACTCATGTATATTCATAATATAACTCAATCATATGAACTCATGTATATTTATTAGACAACACATTTAAAGGATTGAAACCATATATCATAATTTCTAACAACTTCATCCTATATACAATCATAATTGCATAAATTAAAAAATTTAACTATCACCTTATACTATATATAGATATACACCATAATATATAAATAAAGAGTATTAATTCAAGGGATTCAGTTCTCCTTATGTTTGCCATTACAAGCAATTAAATCTTAAATATAAACATAAGTTGTATCAATCATGTCAGTCCAAGTTATATTTATAGGTCACCTACAATTTCATACATGCAAGTACACAATTGTTATTCTAATAAAAAGCATCATTCCATGCAACTATGTTATATCATCATGCTCTTTAGGCATTCATACTTTTCATAATTATAAGTAATTAATTTGCTATGCAATCCTCATTCTCACCTCAATAAAATCTTATATTATGATAAAACCATTAAATAATTGACGAATGAAAATTAAACCATTAACTAATAATTTTATTATAATATATTTTCATTTAGATAGATTTTCATTTACATGTTGACCTTATTTGTAGAAGTAGTAATGAATAACCATAAACCTATCATTCTTTTTCTTTTATTAGTTTAAGATAAGAATATCAATCCTTCTTTCCATTGTACTTGTCAAGCATATACGTTGTATCGTATGAATGAAATGAATTGCATGAATACTTATAATTCCTAATTTAAATGTATTCTAACCACTCTTAACTTAGGCTATTATTAGTTATATGCTTATAATAACCTTATATCATATTATTTTAAGTTTGAAAATTGCTAACACTACTATTTTAAAAATGAATAATTAAATACTCAATTCATCTGTTGCCCCTTCTCTTTGAAACATAAAGCCTCATCTCCTAAGTTTTATTTTTATTTTAATAAGAATGGCCCAATATTCATTCAATCATAATATAACTTCAATACCACATACATAATAGTTTAGGTAATGTCATTTTTTCTAAGTTATACATTATATGGTCTTCTTAATTCTTCTACACATTAAGGATACATAGTTACAAGCATAAATGGTCTTACTTCACTTTGCTCAAGACAATCTAATTTCATTCTTACTACATAATTGATATTTATAAGTCAACCATGTATGCATGTCTATACAATTCCTTATTGGTAATTTAAATAACCTTCATATATATGCTTTGTTACCTTCAATATTGGTTGGTAATTTTATTTTATTCCCATACATCTTTACCAAAGCAAATAAGGTTCACAATTATATAAATTTAACATAATTATTCCTAACTAAAAGTAACATCCGGCTTGTGATGTAATACATAACAAGTCTAACTTTCCTTGCATGAAATACATGTATTTAAAAAGGCATGACCAACTTGTATGTTTTCAAGTTACATAATCAATTGAATGTGCTTAAAACTATAATCATATATATTTTTAGCATCTAATGGTTTTAATTTAAGTCATATGCCAAATTAACTATACTCATGTGTAGGCTCTCATTCAAGTAACCTCCCTTTCGATAATTTAGGCAATTTTGAAGTGTTTATAAGTTCCCATCCAAAATCACTTGATTGAACCAGTCTACCTAGCACTAAATACAAGAACAATAAACTTCCTACTTTAAATAGTTTACTCATCATCCATATTCTTATGGAATACTCATGAATCATTTAATTTTGCTCACTTGAATTAGCACATACATTTACTTCCATGGCTTATAACAATTATTTCTCTTATCCCTTTTCTATGGCCTCATTAATATGGACACTTAGCTACTCATTCATAACCATTTAACTACATTTGACTTACCTAATTTTATTTGGAAATGAGATTTACAAGAACACTCATTTAAATCAATAATCAAATTCTACTTATGAAATTCCATTCCTTCCACCTCTTATGCTTTAATTTCTCCATAAGTCTTAAGCCAGTTGTAGAATTCTTCCTTCTCATACTTAATAGCCTTCATGTCTTTATCCTACATGAAAGTCAACCTTTATTGCTTGGACTTTTTGGAAAGGTAATCATTCCAAGTAAGTGGTAATTTTTTTGGCTTTATATATGCATTTCCTTATTCTTCCATGAACTTAACAAGTTTACATTTAGTTGATCTAAATACTATGATTTAGTTGACCCCAAATTCCTTTAACTAGCCTAACATCATTTTATTAGCATAAGTTTTCAATCCATGCACATTGTATCTATGTATATATATTAATGTAAATCTCATCATTACTTTTGAAATATTTATATATACATACATGTAATAAGTTTTATACTCCTAAACTCAATAGTTATTTAATTGCTTTAGCTTATTAAAATGTTATTCCTTTATAGCTTACACTCATATTTATTACAGTTACAATTTATTTCTAACAACTCATACATAACCTTAATGCAAAATTCATTGATCTCTTGTTTAAACCTCTAAATTTATCCTTTTATGATAAATTAGCATTCTTGTAGTATAATTATCTCTGAATTCTACTAAATTTACTCAGTTATTATTTATTAGTTATCTATATCTAATCATATTGGTATAATAATCCATTTTGATCTTATCTCCAACCTTTCTTAATTATGTAATTACTTATCTAGTAATTTGAACTCATGTCCTTAATAAATATCCTTATTTATTATATGCTAGTATTAATTAATTGTATTAATATTAATTATATTAATTATATTAAATTTCATAGTTCATAAGCAATTATTAATTATATGTAAATTGGCTTGATCTACTCATCATAATCATGCTAATATGTAAAAAAGATAGGGGCATTAGTGGATATGATAAGTTAATGCCTTAAAGTAATCAAAGCATGGTTAATGCCTTCATGATCAAGAAAACCTAATCAATTTACTTATAGAATCATCATTTATGACATCCAAATAAGTGTATCTTATATTAGCTTTTTAATAATATGCATATTTCTTACTAATCAATTGGCTAATCATTTTTTAATTCTTGCTTTACTAATAAAATGCATAAGATACCTTTTTCAAAAAATTCTTTGCAAAGTAAAAAACCTCTTCAAATTATTTATAGTAATTATGAGGATCATCTCCTATAATATCATTAGATAATAAAAGAAATTATGTGCTTTTTATAGATCAATTTTCAAGACATATGTGGTCATATACTTCAAAAATAAAAAATGAAGTTGAAACTATTTTTAGAAGTTTGCATTTGCTTTTTGGAAAATATTTTAATAAAATTTTTTTATCTCTTTACACTGATGGTAGTGGTGAATTTCAATGTTCATCAACCTATCACTCATGATATTCAACATCTCACTTCATATACATGCACTCCTTAAATAGTGGCATTTATTGAACATCATCATCATGTTTTGAAACAAGCAAAACACTTATGCATCAAGCTTTACTTCCTCTTTAATTTTGGAGTTTTTCTTGTACTCAAGTAGTATATCTTATAAATGAATTATCAACACATCTTTAGAATGATAACTTTCATATGAGACACCATTTTAAGAGAATCATAAACTAGATTCACTTTACATTTTTGTTCATTATGTCATCCGCAGCTAAACCCATATACCAAACATAAATTAGAGCCATGTTCAACATCATGTGTTTATGTAAATTTTTCAAACAAATTTTATTGCCATCAATGTTATGATTTGATTTCATTGAAAATATAACTCTTAAGAGATCTTTTATTTTTTGAAAAAAAATGTTCTTTTCAAACTATGTTATCCTATTTAAAATAAAATTTTAAAATATTTGCATAGATGATATTACTTAAAATAATATTATTATAGTTTTGGTCTCTCATTTGACATAAAATTGCCATTTATTATTGCCATGGTGCCATACATATTAGTCTTTAATGCTTCGAGTAAATATGTGTTCCTTGATTATGGTATTCTTCAATATGCCACTACATTATCTTTAACTCATCACTAAAATTATTCTTTTATAACATTATGTCCACACACACTTAATACCTCAACCATTATGCTCATACACAACCATTCAATCACTATACCTATAATCAATCCCACGACTTTTCTCAATTAACCAACAATAACTCTTTTTCCCATTATATCTATAAACACTCCAACCACCTTAACCATGATGCTCATAAATAATCCTTTAATCACTATGCTCACATCTAATACTTTGACTAGTTTAACCCTATTAATAGTAACTTCTAATCCTATTCTCATAAACATTTACCCCATAACAATTCAATCTAAGAATAAAATTAGTAAACCAAAACACATTTACTTCTTTCTTGCTTACACTTCACCCCTTTCCATACTTATCACCTTTAAACAAGTCTAATCATAACCTTATTAGAATCAAACCATGAAAGAAGAATTTGATGCATTAGTTAGAAATCATACTTGGATTTGGTGCCTAATGACTTTTCCTAGAATTTTGTTGATTGTAAATGATTATATCATATCAAGTATAAAGTAAATGGTTTTATTGATAGGTGTAAGGCTAGATTAGTTATAAAAGGGTTCACTTAAAGGCCTGATATTGATTTTCATTCCATATTCAGTTTGATGATCAAGCCAACTACAATTATAAATGTTTTTACTATCTCTACTCAACATGCTTAGATCATTCATTAACTTGATGTCAATAATGTATTTCTCTAAGGTAAACTTGATGAAGAAGTGTGTATGTGATTGCCTCTTAGGTATGAAAATCCAACTCTTTCTTCTTATGTCTACAACTTAAAAAAAGGCAATTATGGTCTTAGGTAGGTCCATGATCTAGGTACAATGAATTAGCAATGTATCTTATTTTAATAGATTTCACCACTCTTAAGTCATATTATTGTCTATTCATTTTGCATAATTTTTGCTTTACTATATATGTCTTATGTATATGGATGACATTATGATTATGGGTAATCTTCCTAGTATTGTCTAGAGTATTCTTAATAGATTATTTACTAACTTCTCCCTTAAGGATATTGGTCATCTTAATTATTTTTTGGGCATACTTCTTTCATAATAAGTATATATATTAGATTTATTATAGGAGATACACATGCAAGATTCTAAAGGTATGCCCATGCTTATGACCTATACTACATCTCTTACACTAGCATTTCCAAATTTTATTATTGATGCTTTAAATTATTATCATGTTTTTGGTAAACTCTAATAAAAATTGCTCACCCAACCAAAAATTATCTTCATAATGAAAAAATTAGCTTAGTTCATGCATTACACTTCCAATACTCATTATCATGCTATTAAACGATTAGTAGATATCTCAAAAATACTATCACTCATGCTTTGTTACTTATTTATGAGAATGATAATTATGTGTTAGTGTGTTAAAACTCTGATTGGTGTTGGTGATCTTGTTGATTGAACTTCCATAATTGGTTATATCATGAATGTCATGATCATTAAATACACCCATTTTTACATGCAATTATTATAATGATAAATTCCTTTAATTAAGTAGTACACATAAAATAGTAAGGCATAAATATAGGAGGAATAATTTTATGTTATTATTATATAGGTTATGGAAGGCAAGAGATTTAATAGGAAATATTATTTTAGTTTTATATATATACCTAATGAATGTGATAAAGAATCAGCAAATTAGAATGATATAAAAAGAGAAAAGAGTGAGCATTTAATCAAAGAATTTTAATTATTCATCTTATACTGAGCTTAATTTATTAAGTCATGAAAATTAAAGTGGAAGAAATAAAGGAATTATGTAACTTTACTTATGAACAACTTAACCACTTTAGAGGATTTATGTTGCTTTGATTGATGAGGCAAAAAATAATAATTATTTATTAATATTAATAATTTATTAATATATATATATATATATATATATAATAAGGGAATAAAAATTATAATTATCTAGAACATCATTGAAGTTTCACTCTACAAATAGTTTGAGTGATGCAAGATAACCCATAATTTATGTCTTTCGATCAAGAGGGATTTGGCTATTAGGTGCTTGAGGGACTATCAGAAGGGCTTAACTTCATTATGGTTGGGGATTTGGTAAGCTAGTAAATAATAAAATGTGCTAATTGTTTGAGCGTGTGGTATGGTTTGAATATGTTGTTATATACATATGTGTACATGATTTTAATATGAAGATTTAGTAGTTGGATGAACACTTTGACATTAAAGCTTATGTTTTATATGGTAAACATTAGACTTATGATGTAAGTTTTGATTAAATAAGAAATTGATTGAATTAAGAGTAAAGCTATACGTGATAAATGAATAGTGTGATTAAGGAATACTTAATAATCTACAAATTGTTTTATTTGTAAAATAATCTACCTTACATTAAGGAATACTTAATATATTAGGACTGGTTGTACAGTTATTTTGACAGGAGAGGTAGATAGATTATACAAGCAAATAAGAACTAAAATATAGTATATTTAGTACCATAAACTAATGGCATACATGTCACATCCGCATTATTAGCCTCTTTACACATTTGCATTTTATGCATGAGAATGAATGGTGCATGGAAAGTATGATTGGACTATGATTAGTGTATGCTTTGATATGCTAGATATGCTTATGAGTATGATATGCATGAATGGAATTTCATAAGATATAGAATTCAAAGTGAAAAGAGGTAAAAGAATAGTTTAAAGTGATGAAAATAGAGTATTCATGCCTTAAGAAGTGTATTTTGAATGCTTATGAAAGGTGGTCCTAATGATATCTTAGAATGAAATTGATAAGTGAAATGAAATGATTAGATATGTTAAACATGATATTCTATATGAAAGTAGAGGTTAGAATGTATATTAGAAAGTAAAAATGAAGTTAGAATTCAAAATAAGTTAAGTTGAGAGTAAGGGGTATTTTGGTAATTTTACTTAAAGAGAGGGGTATTTTTGGAAACTAAAAATATGTATGTATGATGTGAGATGTGTGTTATGTATGTATGAAATTTATGGTATAATTTATTAGGGAAAAACATTTAATTAAATAGAAAAGTGATAATTAAAGAAAGGAACCAATAGGAATTTGACAAATGTCAAGCTCTTATTGGACTCTTCTTTAATTAAGTTAATCATTTAATTATATTAGGATTTTCATAAGGAAAATTAGGTATTTTTATTCTTCTTCTCCAGACCATACGCCCTTCTCTTCTTCCTCTCCTCTTTTCCATTTCAATTCTTACTTTCTACTTATATCTAAGGTAATTTGCATGTAGTTTATGTTTTTAACCGTGTTTTAATCTAGTTCTTCTTACGTATGCTCTTTTTATTTCTTAATATTGGTTGCTAGAGGTTATGGATTTATAAGGGGAGATTTTGTTATGATGGGAAAGTGGAGAATAAGTGTAGGTTTGATGAATTATTGATGGAAGATGGAAAAGGAGGTTGAATATATAGGTTTGATGCAATTTTTGTAATGTTATGTGCTTGGAATTTAATTGTGTTAAACCCTAGATAGACCATGAGTGTGTGACCCTTAAAATGCTGTAATGAATGCATGTTAAGTGTTTGATGTAATTATTTATGAGAAAGATGAAGAATAATGCATGAAAAGTGAAATAGAAGTTGGAAAAAGGAAAGTAAAAAGTTGCTGTCCAAATTTTGAGTTTGGGTAAATTGGCTGCCATAATTTGGTTTATGCACTAAAATTATCTAATTATGGATAGAAATGATGAATTATACTATTAGAATTAATAAATTGTTTTTTGAAGGCATTAGGAATACAATTGCAAAAGTTATGTGAATTTTGTCACCTAAGGGGCAATATGCATGTGCTTGTGATTAAGGCTGCTCAATGAGGCATTTGGATGTATGAACATTGGCAAATTTGCTTTGATAATGTAAATAACATGTTGAGGTATGGATACATGTAATTTGGAAAAATTTTGAGGTCATTAAGTATGGTAAGTAAGGCATGCAAGTGACATGTATAAAGGTTGCCGAGACTAGACTGCTTAAGGTAAGAATTAAGGGTTTACGGTAATCACGTTTTGACCCTCTTATCGTTTGAGTTATGGAACCCATAATATACCATTGAAAAGATCTTTGAATCTAATTTCCAATGGATCAAACCTTTTAATATTCTAAGTTCATTTTTATAGTCAAATAATTCACGTCATTTTACACCCCTAGTATGTATAAAATTTAGATGGCATTAGGCGGATTACTAAGGCATTCGGCCTTTTGCATTTTGGACCCCTTAATGAAGGCAAAAATTTACATATAATATATCTTTAGAAATATATTTGAGTCTAGTTTCTAATGAATCAAGAATCACTCAATTTGGAGGTCATTTACTTAGTCAAAAGGCTTGGACAATACAAACTGCTCTTAAAAGGTAGAATGTGCACCAACTTAAAATGCATACATACTAAAACACCTAAGTAATTTATCATATAAAATTGTTTATAATTCTTAAATGCATGATCTTATACACCTAGGTACATTCAAAATGGAAATGACCATATGAATAGTAATTTACCATATGAATAGTACCATCGACCAAATGAATAGTAACTTACATAACATAGTTTGACTACTTAAGGAAAGGATGTTCAAGGTATTTAACTTAATATTATACTTAATTAAACATTATAAGTTATTAGTATGCTTAATGTTATACACTTAAAAAGTAGAAAATGTATACTAAGACATATTTATTATTAATACATAGTTGTGACTTGTGTACACATTTATCCTTTGATTATGAAATATGGAATGGTACTTCAATGATTATGGATTCTTAATACTAAATGAATGTAAAATGAAAATGTTACAGGTCCAACTCACGAACTGCACACTTCCCCTTTAGTTATCGATAAGGGCAAAACAATAGCAGGTTTGTGCTATTTATCTTATGACCCCGCATAGGGTCTTAAAATGATGATATCTCACTTAATTGCTTATGATAGCAACGTAGTGAGATTCTATTGTTAATGGTATTATATAGTCATCATTGCTTATGGTCATTAAAGCATCATTTATGCATCATGTCATTAATCATCCATACATAAAGACATTCATGACATATCATACAGAAGATATAAAGGGAAAAAGAAAGAGATATACAGAGAAATGATCAATGAAAATGTACTGGGTCATACAGTTATTATTGATTCCCTTGATGGAATCATACATTATAGGTTCTTATTATGAACCATAGAGAAATGTTATGTTCCTACGAGAACCAGAGAATGATACAGTACCGGTACGTAGAGAAATGGACCTAGTACAAGATTGTATACAATCATACAAAAAAGAAAAGAAATGTTATAAGAAAAATCAGAGGGAGAATGCAAAGCATGAATGCATTCTCACAAGCATACATTATCATTTATACATGTTGCAAATACGAAAGTTATTGATGCATAGTAATTCATAAATATTACTTGATGAATAGTAACTTATGAATAGTACTTGGTGAATAATAACTCATGAATAGTACTTGATGAATAGTAACTTATGAATACTATCATATGCCTTATGCATTGATTATAATAGCTAACGAGTGATGCAAAATGACTCTATATGATACAGTTATATGGCTTATTATTGATTATTGTGATTTGACTTCAAAATGTTATTTCTGATATATGCTCATGTCATTTACTTATTTTATAGCACCATTGAGTTTTATACTCAGCGTTTGTCATTTGATAAACGTAGGACCAGAACCTTCAAGTGAGAACCTAGGTTAATCGATCCTCAGTCAGAGAAGGTTGCAATTCTGAAGAATCTTCTTCTGGAAGTAGTTTGGGACCAATGTAACATACTCCATGGTGATCTTGTATATATACAACTTATTATATTAACCTTAGTGGCAGTAATACTTATAGTATGAACTTGTAATGTGTGTAATATTGATATTACCTTATCGTGTGAAATTAAATATACATATTACATTACAAATGATGGTGTGATGAAAACATATGTTGAAATAAAATGGATGCATATTATTATGTATTGATATTACCTTTGTTATGATGATATGTGATAATATATTTACGTATGAATACTATAGTAATTTACAGTAGCAAACAAAATAAATAATAAAAAAAATTAAAAAAAATATAGATCCTTTATAGAATAGTTAATGATTTCCTTACTTAGGGGATTATTAATTGTTCTACGGGAGCGTGTTACACCGGATTAGGGTGTGACAAATCACTAAATGTTACATCTAATCTAGCTCACATGTTATTTGTCAATTTGAGCACTTTCATTTTATTCCAAAGATATGATGTTACCAGATTTGCATTAAATATTTCTTACCTTATTTTTTTGGGGACCATTAGTAATACTTGTATAAAGTCACCTCTAAATACCATCACTTTTCCATCAAATGGATCATTATTATTCATTATATCTTTAAGCATTCTATCAACTATATCCACCACATATTTCTTGGCCATTGGTGCTTCATCCCACATGATTATATTGGCTTTGCATAATAATATTGCTAAGTCACTCTGCTTTGATATATCACATAATGTTACTTTTGTTGGATTGAATGAAATATTGAATCTAAAGTGTGTTGTCCTTCCTCCTGACATTATTTATGCTACTACACCTGAAGTTATTGTTGCTAGAGATATATTTCCTTTTAATATTAGATTAGCCAATAATGCTCGATATAAGAAAGTCTTCCTTGTACCTTCTGGTCCATCTATAAAAAATATCTCAGTATGTCTTGAGTTTAGTCTATTAATTATCATCGTATCTATATATTTTTTTCAAATTAAGCTTTAATACTAAATTAATGTCTTCTTGCGGTGTTTGCACTACTATCTTCTCTGCAATATCTCTATTATTGATCTTTATTTGGCTAAGCTGGTACTCTATTTGGCTAAGTTAATGACTTTCTTTTGTAGATATATCATAACTTTTCACATCCTTACACTTGTTTATCATGTGCTTTTGGATATTACTCAAAGTGCAAGCTATTTATGTTTCTATTGAGTTCTCATGCATTTTAACATAATCTTCAATCATCGATTGAAATTATCTTCCCATAGTTTTTTGACATTTGTGGGCTCATAATACACTAATAATATTACAAACAATCTTCTTAACTCTAATGGCATTTTGAATATTGTTGTCTCACTCATACATTCTTTTGTGCTCTTATCTAATTCAAGCAACCTCCTCATTATAACAGTTCCCTTAAATGTTGAATATTGGATACTATATACTGTAAGCAAGTCATCAAATGACTTTGGATCCTTGATATTATTTAAAAGTATCCTTAAATAATACTTTTCTCCTTCTGCATTTACATGTCCAATGATATTTCTAGTTTTTCTTTTTATCCACTCTCGATTTTTTACATTCCAAATATAATGTTCTAGAAATTCCCTATACAATAGTATGCTTGCATTTTCATTTTTTAAACATGTAACAAATTTTTCGATCAATATCATTTTTTCACGTGATCCCATTCAAGTATATCTTCCAAGTTTTGGTTATGCCAAAATATCACTGTATGCTTTTCAAAGTTAAAAATTATTAATTTTATTTATATTTATTAATTATTAAATTTTATTTAAAGATAAATACTATTAATTTATAATCAATTACA
>CANYBF011372257.1:0-18901 GCA_948192965.1 Dalechampia spathulata | reverse complement strand
ATGTCAAGTAACAGGCAATACGATGCAATGCTATGTTGTCCCGTTTTCTTTTCCTGTTCTGTACTCTCTTCCCTCTTTCCTTTTTCCCTTATTGTGCATAATATATTTCCATACTGGATCCCTATGTACCGGTACTCAACTCCCGAAGGAGGACAACTGTAATCTTGGCCCATAGGCCCTTTTATTATGCCTATGTCTTGAGACTCAACTCCCGGAGGAGGAAATATAATATACGATTCCATTATGGAATCCTGTAACATATGATCCAGCATGCCTTTCCTCATTTTCTCTTGCTCTGTTAGGCATTTACACTCCCAGATGTCATGAATATGCTAACATACGAGAGTATCAAATGGAACCTCAAGCAAGAATCATGAAACTCAACATATTACAAGCTCATAGCATCAAAGAATAGCAAATACGGGAATTCAATCCCCAATCATCATTTACTAAGCCAAACTTGGCTTAAAAGCAATAAAAGAAGTGAAGAACAACTATTACAAACCAACACTAACTAGCATGAACTAGTACTAACCTGTAAGATGAAAAGTTGCTAAGGTCTGATCACGTCTCTAAGCTTCTAATCTTGCAAAACCAACTCCGTTCTGCTTAATTCTCTGAAGAAAAAGGAGCTCTAGGGGTTTAGGGCCTTTTAAAAAGAGTTTAAAAGAGAAAAGGGAAAAGAAACCTAAAGAAAAAGTTAGGTTAAATCTGCTTAAAACGGTATTTTAAGTCACGTACGGCCGTACCAAATACCCGTACGCCCGTACCAATCAAAAAACCCTGATGGACTGATTTTCCTGCGAGCTGTCGTACGCCCGTACCACATCTGGTACGCCCGTACGACCCCAAAGTTACTGACAAACCTAAATTCTTGCGAGTTGACGTACGACCGTACAACCATATGGTACGCCCATACGACCTCCAGGACCTCAATTCCCCTGTTCCCTCGAGCCTGGTACGCTCGTACGGCTATCCGTATGCCCGTACCGCATGCCCAAACTCAGAACATGCCTCAATCGAAGCCCCTAACTCTCCCAAAACCTGTAAAACACACTCCAAAACCAATCCTAACACATCAACATCACTATCCCTCATCCAACCGAGAAGTCACACTTCCCAATAAGGCAACAGTGTCACATAATACCATCACAAATACAAGCATACATACATACATACACGTATACACATCATCAATGTATAACCAAACTCTTACGCATGCAGACCTCTACCCGTATACTAATGTACAAACTACTAGGGTCTCAACTACGGGTGTAACATTTTCAGTCAAACTCTTTATGGTATTTGAATTCATATTTTAGGTTATATTATAGTTTGTATTTTTAATTTTGAAAAGAAGCTATCGTGAAGGTGATAAAGATGGTGAGATTATGATAGATATAAAAGGTGGGATGTAGATAACAAGTTATTATGAATGTGACTAAGATAGTGAAATCGTGATAAATGTAAACATTGGAATGCAGAGGAACACACTATTGCATGCTCAACAAGATTATTGTAAGTGTGATGATATTAAAATGTTGAGTTGGCATGCATATGGAAGGTGGTTATTCAAGAGCCAAATGGGAGGTTGTTTAGGATGATTTTTCATTATATATTAAGCTAGTTATAAGCAAAAATGGCATGTCATATTTTATTGAATTAAATTTGATGAATTTGATAGAAAAGTAAGGAACTTTCTATTCATTTTTATGCAAACTATGTTTGAATTGATTTCCAATTATTATTTCAATTGAATCCAATTTTGATTCCTATTGTATTTTTTATATACATGATTCATCTTAGGTTCTAAGGGAATTCAATTTCTTTGAGGTTCTTATAGTATGCATCTTAGGCACTTAGAAAATTCAATTTGGCTTAATTTTATTAAGAAGTTCTTGAGTTTCGATTCGATCTTCAATCTATCACTCACTCACCTATCCTCACTAAGAATCCCATACCTAATAAAACTAACACCTAAGGCCTCACTTAAATTATGGATATTACCCAAAGTCTTACACTAGCCCCTACCTCTATGGACCCACCCAATGCAATTAAGGTCTCACCCAAAACCAAATAAAAAATTTACCTTAATTGCTCACCAAAAACCCAATTATCTCCTTATTGAATCAAAAACCATCTGCTAAGCAAAATCATATGCAAAGTGGTAAGCAACAATGCAAGATAAGTTAAATTAATAGAACTATACATGGAAACTTATTCCTAAACCTATTTTTAAAATATTATTGGTAATAACTGGATTTTCATGATCAAACATAATTTAGATGGCTATATTGATAGATATAAGGTAAGGCTTATCACTAAAGGCTACACATAATAATCTAGAATTAACTACCAAGAGACATTCTCTTTGATCATCAAATTTGCTACTATATGCATAATTCTATCCATTGTTATTGATTATCAATGGCTAATATAACAAATTAACATCTCCAATGATTTCCTCCATGACTTTCTTAATGAAAAGGTGTACATGGATTAGCTAAAAGATTTTGAAATATATAATATATCTAGAATATGTATATCACCTCAACTAGTCCCTTTATGGTCTCAAACAAGCACCATGATAATGGTCCAAAGGTTATCTAAATTCCTTGAAACACTGGGATTTGTACCCTCTAAGGCTGAAAATTAATAATTCATTCTTAAGCATGGTAATCTAAAATTATTTATCTTAATTTATGTTGATGACATCTTGATTACATGCTCAAATGCCATACAGCTTGATTGGTTCCTCAATTACATTAAAGTTGCACACCTTGTAAAGGATCTTAACCCACTACATTATTTTTTGGCATCCTAATCATAACATAGCTAGATGGCATCTTGTTATCTCAATAGAAATGCTTAAAGGTTATTAGCTGAGATAAATATGCAATAATTAAAGCCCATTACAATGCCAATGTTGGTCTTACCTAATCTCAACAAGATAATGGGAAAGCCTCTTGCTTAGCTAAAATACTATCACTAAGTGCTAGGTGTGCTCTAAAACCTTACTCTAAGTCACCTTAATATTGTCATTATAGTCAAAAAATTAGTGTAATTCATGCATTATTCTACCATTATGCAATGGCAAGTAATCAAGCAATTATTGCACTACTCAAGGGAATTTCAACTTATGGCCAATTATTATCCAAGAACTCAAATTTACAGCTCCATTATTTTTTAGATAATAATTATGCATGTTACCCTAATGATTATCGCTCAACCAATAAGTACTTGGTCTATTTAGATTGCAATCTAGCATCTTAAAGCTTTAAAAAATAACCATCATTTCTTGCTCATCTACTGAGAGTGAGTATAAAGCGTTGGTAAATGTTATTATTGAGATACTTTGGTTGAGTTCTTTACTCTATGAGCTTACTTTTACACCATCTTATCCTTTCAATCTTTAGTGTGATAATATAAGGGATGTATATTTATCTTCCAATCCAACTCTCCATAATTAAATAAAGCATGATGAGCTTAACTATCATTTTATCAAGGAGTAGGTGCACTTAAGCACTTTACGAATGTGTTATATTAGCTCTATTGACAACTTAATGATGTTCTTGCCAAACCTCTTAGATCTAGACCTTTCCTTTTTTTCAAGACAAGCTTCAACTTTATGCCCCTCTACCTTTAGCTTAAGAAGGTATTAGTTATCTAATTACTAGATATACATGTATATGTTATATGCTACTTAAATAATAATTTGTATTTATCTTTATTTATACTGATCTTGTAACTAGTATAAATAAGACAGTTGTACTCAATATTCATTAAGGAACTACAATAGTAATTTCCCTTATTCTTCTTCTCTTAATCTCCAAAACTTACAATATGAACCTAGATGTTTTAATATCACCTTGATGTATATGCTAAGATTTGTTTCTTCCAAGCTAAAGATATTTTAAGATGTCATTTAAATAAGGTTACCATTTTTAAAATTTCCTTAAAAGGAAGGGATTGTTGTTAAGAAATTTTTTATAGTGTTATGTGTCTTATTGCTCTAGCATTCTCTTAGATTTCATAATCATTGACATAAATTGGTAAACTAATTTTTTATATCCTATTAAATATTCTATAAAAATAGACCTTCTCAGAGTTTATTCTTTTAAAGTTAATTATAAATGAAGTTTTTGGTATCAATCTCCTTAGTTAGTGGTATAATGGAATATTGTTCCAAAGATTCTTACAAAATAATGACCTTTTGAGCTAAATGATAGGTTATCCTATATTTAGGATGATATTTTTCCATTCTTTGTTATATGAGAAGACCTTATTAGTTTAGAAGATTTTAGTAAGTTTTGTGAGAACTTAAATCTTAGACCAATTGAGTTCTACAAGATTCATTTCTTTCTTGTGAAATTACCTGTAGTTGTTTAAACCTTCTTCAAACAATTTTGTTACGTTATAAATGTTCCTTACTCTAAGATTAGTATTATTAATGAGTTTAAATATTATTCTTGTATAGTATGCTAGATATTTGGCCCAAGGACTCATTTTATTCATTTTGATGAACTTAACTCTTAATGTTAATGAATTTTTCAAACATTTATTATTCAAAGTCATCAAGTAATTTGAATAGCTTTGAAACCATATTAGACTATTTCTAGCTTAGTCTCAATACCTAATATTAGTTTATCTTTAAACTTTCTTCATATTTTATCTAAAATTACTATTATCATAAGACTATCCATATATTAAATAGAGGTACTAGCCATACTTAGATCAATTCCACATGAATGTATTTATATTCTCCTTTAGCATTATTAACCATTCCTTAATTTTGATAAGGTTAATTAATGATATGTCAAATATCTCCAACTTTGTGTTAAAAATCTAAGTTGTAGACTTAAATAGGGAAACATATACTATAGCTTTGAAGTTTAAACCTTGACTTACTATAAATAGTATTAATGTCTACCTTAGATAATTTCCTCTTTAAATAGATTTTAGATAGATCTCGTATTAAAATGATACCTTATGTACTAAAGCATTGTCCAAAAGGAATAAATCTTTAGCTTCACTAGTTTACATCATGAATAATTATGCTACTTATAAATCAAATTCAGCATTGTTAATTTCATATTCATAAACTACTTCATAGATTGAATCTATTTGAGAGTCTATGTTAGAAAATTCTTCTTCAATTATAGGTTCATTTATTCGACTCTCATTCTTTAAAGATTTTCTCTTCTTTTATATTTATGTTTACAAGAGTCAATTTTATAGTTTTTTGCACTATAAATCCAACAAGGAATAGTTGCTTAAAGGTTTTCCCTTATAGCATTTAAGTTCTCTTCCATATTTTTTTCTTAAAGGATTTTATTTTATTTTTTATCTTTAAGGTTAGTTTTGTTTCTAATTACCTTAAAGGATAAATTACCATTTCTTTTAGCCTCTTTTTCCTTTTTAATATTCTTCTTTTATATATAGTTTAAATTTCTTTTTTTGGAAGAATATAATATTATAGGTTTTTCTTTTGATTTTTAGGAATAGTTGTACCTACTAGGAACATACTTATTTGGGAAGAACTCTTATTCAAATAAAGAAGGTACCTCACTTGGAATTCAATACATATTTTTCTTATTTTCTTATAGCATATCTGACTATTTGAATCCTTCTACTTAAACCGTCAACTACCTTGTCTTTGTTTAAGAGGAGTAATGAAATCATTTTTACTAATTTTGATCATGATTTTGGTTGTTTAATAAAAAATATTCTAACATATAATTTTAAGTTACCAAATCTAGGTTATAATAATACTTTTGAAACTCATAAGCAAACTATCAAAATAACACATGTTACAAACTTGTAGTTTCATTAAAGTTACTAAATTTATTTTTAATAATTTTGTTGACAAAGAGAAACCATAAAATCCTATTTTCAAGGCATGTATCACTGTTGTCAAAACTCTACCAATTAACACTTTATTTATTTCATCTTTTATGAGAGTATTGATTACAAGCAATGTCTAATATTTCTTAGCATTGCCAACAATTATAGCTTTGCTCAATTTGTAGGCGACTACTAAGGTATATGCATTATCCTTAATTGTAAATCTAATCATGATGATTCATTCATTTATTATTTCTAACACATGATTTTCTATCAAAGCAATTATTAGCCTCAAATGATTATCCTTAGTAATGAATTTAATGTTTATCTTATGAGGATAATTAGGCTTGTATATAATCTATTTCATAGACATTAGCTCTTTAAAAATTTGATCATCTATATATAGTGAATCTTTATTTCACAATCCTAATGACTATTATAAAGTCTTGGGGTAAATTGTTGTTGTTCATATTAATATATTAGTTGATTTAGATGCAAAGTATGTAATAAAAAGGAATTAGTTGTTTTTAGTATCCAATAAAAGAATATGTTGAATTCTTAATTACTCATTAATTAAAAATGAATTTAAATTAAAAAATATATAATGTCAAAAATTAAAAAATAACTTTAGCTTTTGAAAAGAATTTAATGAAACAAAAACTTAAAGGACCATATGAAATATAATGAAAATAAAAAATAAAAAATGATAAAGAATGATATAAATTAACTTTAGTATTTTGGGAAATGTTGGTTTGATTTTGATGGTATGAGTGCTTTCAGGAAGTTTAAGTAAATATAATATATATCATTATTCAAAAAAAATAAAAAAAAGTATCAGTTTGACTTTCTTTTAAATTTTTATCCAATT
This sequence comes from Dalechampia spathulata, assembly GCA_948192965.1. Taxonomy (NCBI): domain Eukaryota; kingdom Viridiplantae; phylum Streptophyta; class Magnoliopsida; order Malpighiales; family Euphorbiaceae; genus Dalechampia; species Dalechampia spathulata. Next base: position 12,189 of record CANYBF011372257.1, on the reverse strand, counting down.
TAATTTATTAAATTACATTTATACCTTCGTCTTTTTTATTTCTTCTTTCCTTCTTATTCTTCTTTGTAAGATTTAATGCTCTTCTTGTTTGTTTGTAAAATTTAATGTTTTAATAAATATTTATTTTTCTTCTTTTTTTAAATCTATTTTATTTTTTATTAATATTTTCGATATCTATTTATTTTTATATTTTTGATATGTTTTATTGAACATTATTAATTTTTATCAAATTTATTGAGTATTATTAAATATTATTATATATATTTATTTACTCCATTATTAAGTATTATTAAATTTTGATAGATATATTTATTTATTCCATCTACGATATAATATATATGTTAGATTTTAAATTTTTTAATTTTGTTAGAATAGAAGATTAAGAGGTAATTTTGGATTTTTAATTTTTATTTAACCAATTATAATATATTGTTAAAATTTAATAATTTTTTGATATTTTCTTATAATTATATTGTAAGATATAATATTTCACAAACTATCTCTAAAATAAAATCATAAAATATAATATTTTAAGTAATATTTAATTTTTGGATTAATAATATTTAGAAACTTAAAAAGTGATCGATAAAAAATTAATCATTCCAACTTTTAAAAATTAAAAATTAATATTTATTATTTATTTTAAATATTTTTTATTCTAACTATCAATTTAAATATTATTATTTTAAAATATTTTAATTTTAAATCAATATTTATATATTTAAACGACAATGAAGAGAAAAATAACTGTACTAACAACTGATACAGCTTTTGCTCGCCGTAAAACTAGCAAGAGAAAAAGCTTTGTCCACGCTGCTCAGCCTTCACCACAAGACAAACGCTTTAGAGTTCACCCTTTGCATTTGGCTAAAAGATAAATTTTGCGTTTCCAATGGTGATCATGGGATTATCTGCTGCAGCGACACTTGCACCATTCAGCAGTATTGCCCTTATCTCTCTCCCTCTTCACCTTGCCGAAGTTTTTTCATTTTGGTATATCTTGTCTATTTTTCTTTTAATTAGGGCTTGCCAGTAGAGCGAAGCGCCTAAAAAAGTTTACTACTGTTTCTCCGAACTGTGGCATCCATTCTTCATTGTTTTCGAGGAGAGGACTCCGATTTGTCACTTCGGCGGCTTCGATTGGTGGAAACGAAGGCGTAGCTGAGATGTCTCGACCAGAAGCACCGCCACGAATCTATAAATGGCCTGACAATAAACATGTTATTCCTTTTTGACCTTTTTATTGCTCTTAAAGTTAAACTTGAAAAGGAAAATTACAAAATTATTGTTACTTTCAATTGATTTTAGACTTTCTTTTTACTGTATCTTATGAGTAATGTCGTCTATGGTCTCATCAGTGTCAAAATTTACATGAACGCGTTTTTATTAACATGAAAGAATTTTGTTACAGAAGCCCAGGGTGTGTATCCTGGGGGGCGGCTTTGGAGGTTTATACACTGCGCTGCGACTTGAGTCGCTTGTGTGGGCTGACGATAAGAAGCCGCAGGTGAGGTCATCAAATTTAATTTCGCCAGTATTTTTGTTCTTTTTTCTTTTTCGCTGTTAAATTTAATGGTCTTATTATAGTTCTTTTTCCCATTAGCCCAGAAGATGTTTCTTTTTTCAGATTTCATTTTAAGTTTCTAATTACGGGTTGATGGTTGCATTTTATTACATACTCTTAAGTTATGTTGGTGAGATTGGGGTTGCATTAATAATGTAATCAATATATTATTTTAAACTATACAAAAATAAATTAAATTTTAAATTTTTTAATTAAAAATTATAATTGAAGTTAAATAATATCATATTGGGTAGGATGTAATGAAGAGATGTAATGCTAAATATATGCAAATTTGTATGTATTCAAAAATATATTAATTCAAATAAATTTGATTATATAGTTATTTATGAATATATTTTATTAATTCTTTTTCATTATCTAACCAATGTACTCAAGAATATAATATAATAATCATTACATTATACACTTAATTACATCCTACCAAATATGCCTTAATGTTATTTTCTTTTTAAAAAAAATCTGATAGAGAGCTTTAAAAATGTGTATTACATTATCACCTCCTTTTTAATGCTTTACATATTTGATTAAGTTTCACAATTTTAATCAACTAATTGGTTTCATCATAAACTTGCAAGTGACTGTAATATATTCTTTTTTCCTTCCACATTCTCAACTATGTCATTATCGTCCGCAAGAATTCAGTTGCTGTATAGTTTCAAGAATCACATCACCTACTTCCTATGAAAAATAAAATTAAGAAGCCACCAGTTTATTCCTGGATTTCTTTTGCACTGGTAAATCTGTTCTAAATTCCATTTTCATTATCATACAAAGAATCATCATCATATTCAATACGAGTTAAGTAATTTAGTAGGGGCATCTTGCTTCCTTCTTGTTCAAATGGTAGTTTCAAAGTTGAAGTTTGTAGAAAATCTGCAATGTGGTTATAGTTATCTACTCAATGAATTCATAATTAGATTAGCTAGGATTTGGATGAGCGCTAAGTCTATTAATGAACTTGTGCGAGATAAGTGAAAACATACTTCAACAATATGGTTGTGAGCACTTTTGATTTTTGTATCTTCTTTTGCAACCAGGTTCTTCTTGTTGATCAGTCTGAACGTTTTGTATTCAAACCGATGCTATATGAGCTCCTATCTGGAGGTATGATGCTCTTTGGACACCAACATTGTAGCCTTCTTTCTAGCTATGTGAATGGTGAATTACGTTAATATGTTCTGCTTCCAAATGTTTTGCAGAAGTGGATGCATGGGAAATTGCTCCACGATTCTCAGACTTGCTTGCAAACACTGGTGTGCTGTTTTTGCAAGACAAAGTAAAATTTCTGCAGCCTTCTGATCATTTGGGCGTAGATGGGTCACCAGGATCTAGTTGTGGGGGAACCGTTCTACTAGCCAGTGGACTCCTTATTGAGTTTGACTGGTATTTAATTTTGACGGCCCTGTCTTTCTATACAAGCATTCGTTGTTCTTTAGAGGTCTGGAAGGAATTGTTTTCTCTCTGTTTTGATGGAACTTATGTGAGACATATATCTACATCATTGGATTAAATTGACCTTGTCTTATTGCTCGTGTAATTTTAAGGCAACAGAATGTCCATGAACATTATGAAAATTTTGTTGACAATTCACCTTCATAACCTGATTTATATCATTGTTTGATTGCATCTTTCATGCTTTAAGCAATTTAAGAGTTACCTGTTGATAAATACTTTATTATTTTCCTGGGCAGCTAGGTTGGTTCTTGCTCTTGGAGCTGAAACTAAACTTGATGTTGTACCTGGAGCAGCTGAATATGCATTTCCATTCTCTACCTTGGAGGATGCTTATGTAAGACTTCAGCCGATGGATGCTTGTTACCTGCCATAAGCAGATCCTGTTTCAGTTAAGTAAAATTTAGTTCTACTTATTGTGCTGCTAATCTTTGGTGCAGAATGTTCAGTATAAACTAAGTGCTCTTGAGAGGAGTAACTTTGGCAAGGATTCTCTGATTCATGTGGCTGTTGTGGGTTGTGGTTACTGTGGAGTTGAGTTAGCTGCAACAATATCAGAAAGATTAAAGGATAGAGGGGTAGTTCAAGCAATTAATGTTGACACCAACATCTGCCCAACCGCACCTCCTGGCAACAGGGAAGCTGCACTTAGGGTAAGATGTGTAGACTTGAGATCTGAAATTGTTCATTAAAAAATTCTTGATTACAGTTCTTTTCTTTGAACAAGCACTCATATCTTTTTTCCTTTTTTTCTACTTTTATTATCTTACTAGAATTGAATTCTTGATTACTTTTTTTCTTCTCTTATTAGACTTAACACAGTTATCGTATAATTTCTCAGTAAAAGCATCCAGAAGTTAGGAACATGTTGATTTCACAATCTTAGATGAACCTTTTTACCCTGGATTTACTATCAGTTTATCTTGACCCTGGTGTCGTGATCACGTTTGACTACAGCGAATAGCATGTTCATTCTAAACCGTTTTTGATTGCTAACCATATGATGGAAAATCTAGGTATTCTTCAGTGACATTTGTGTAGATGTCAGCAATTCTGGTCCTCTGAACTGTCATTCAGTTTAAGCAAAGTATTTTATGTTCTAAAATGTTGTTTTCTTTTACACTTGGAGTTAGGTTCTTTCATCCAGGAAAGTCCAACTCTTTTTAGGTTATTTTGTTCGCTGCATCCGGATTGCAAATGATTCGGAAACTTCAAGAATGCTAGCAGAGGTTGATGCATATCAGGACATTGCACCAGAACACATTTCTGAGAAATATCTCTTGGAACTTCAACCTGCTGAAAGGGGATTACAGAGTCAAAATCTTGAAGCAGATTTAGTGTTATGGACTGTTGGAGGTAAACCTCAAATATCTCAACTGCAATCAGGTTATCAGTCCCTGGAGCTTCCCTTAAATGCTCGAGGACAAGCAGAGACAGATGAAACACTACGTGTTAAGGGCCATCCACGGATTTTTGCGCTTGGTGACTCTTCTGCTCTTAGGGACTCAAGTGGAAGGCTTCTCCCGGCAACTGCTCAAGTATTTAATTCTTTAATTAGATACTGTTTCATTTTCTTTATATTGATCTAGGAAAACAATTTTTTTGAGTGGCTAACAAATGCATTCATGTTTTTAACTATTGTTCTTTGTTGACTTGCTTGCCACATTTCATCAGGTTGCTTTTCAGCAAGCAGATTTTATTGGTTGGAATCTTTGGGCTGCAGTCAATGATCGTCCATTGTTGCCATTTAGGTTGGAGATGTGCATTCTTTTAATTTTTCTATTTTATGCTGCTCTGTCATTTAATGTGATACCGTTTGGCACAATTTTTTTGGACCTTTCTTTGTTGTACTATTATATTTTTATGCTTTTCCAAAATCATGGTTTGAAAAGGCAGATTCTAATTTTTTTTTTTTTTTAAAAAGAAAAAGATAGTGAAGCTGTTGGTGAATTTCATATGGAAAAGATGTAAGAAATTCAAAATGGTGTATAAGTGGAGTAGTTTGATATTTAGCATTAAGTCAATTGGTGTTGTACAAAGTGGATGCATACTTCATTTCTGATCGTTGTTGTGAGTTTGGTTCAATTTGAAATTGAAATAGCATGAAGTCTAATAGATTTGTTTGTGGACTAGGGGCTGGTAAGATTTGTTTAGGTGTTTGACAAGTTTGTTGTTGAAGGTTCATATTTGGCAAGTGATAACTAATTGAAATTAGTTGTACTTGAGGGGGTTGGGGTTGGTGAATCCTAATTGATTTTATGCAAGATAGATATGATAATTGTTGAGTTGGACCCAGAACTTTCTTCAATGGGTCCATATACAATTTAGTACTTAGCACGTTGTTCTGAAATGCAATTTACGCTATACCTCAACAATTTGTCTTCGTGAAGTTTGTTATTGAATTGATCGATTCTAGCTAGTGTCATTTTCCTTTTTGTGATCTTGATCTTTCTAGTTTTACACCAGAGAAAAATTTGTTAATGGTATTTTAGAACTGATTGCAGTAACATCAGTCGTCAAATTGCATATTGATTTACAGGTTTCAAAATCTAGGAGAAATGATGTCTCTAGGGACAAATGATGCTGCTATTTCCCCAAGTTTCATCGACGGGTTAACCTTAGAGGGTCCAATCGGTCATACAGGTAACTTTCTGAATCAGTTTATTTGTTTGTTTGGTCTTAAATTTCCATCTCACTTGGACTCTCCGTTATTGTAGCAAGGAAAATGGCGTATTTGTTTAGATTACCAACAGATGAGCACCGATTTAAAGTGGGGATCAGCTGGCTTACAAAATCTGCCGTAGATTCTGTTGCAGCCATACAAACCACCATAACTAAGGCTCTTTTCGGCCAATAGGTGTCTAAAGCAAAATTGAGTTTTCTTGATGTACAAGTTCGGCTCCTATAAGCCCTTGCTCGTATATAAGTTGCCTTGTAAACCCCAACAGTGAACTGAATTAACCATTTCGGTTTGGTTCCTAGAAGACAACCAGTTTGATTTTCCGTTTTTGGTTTTAAGAATTTTGGTTGATGTTTTGTTCCATTCTTGCAATAAAAGATGCAAAAAGAAAAAGAAAGTACATAGGATAAGATGATAAAACGATAAATAAAACCAAAGCATCTTCTGCCTCTTTTCGTCTGTTACTGCTCCACGGTAAAACTGGATGGCTATTCATGTTGCAGTCACCCCTAAGTTTCGGTTACAATCTTTGCATGATACTCTCGTATAGGGATGTAAACGAGTTGAGTCACGTCAAGCATTTAAGTATTTAAGCGTTTAAGGTTGGCTCATGAGTTTTTGGGTAGGCTTGAGCTCAAATTTTTTTAAATATTAGAACTCGAGCTCAAATATATGAGGCTCGAGTTTGGCTTAAACTTACCTCGTTTATATACTCGATTAAAGCTCGAATTGAAAACAAGCCCGTAATCAAGCTCAAATTCGAGCTTGAAAATGAACTTGAAAATAAGTTGAATAATACATTTTAAAAAAATAATCAAAATTATAACATTCAAGAAATAAACATAATATAATAATTCTAAAAATATTCAAATATTAAAATTCAAGCTACAAACATTCAAACATTAAAATGCAAGCTACAAATATTTAAATATTAAAATGCAAGCTACAAATATCCATAAAGTCATACTTAAAATAATTCGTAAAAGTCAAATACATACTGAATATTAAATTTTCTTGTTGCACTAAAGGTATGATGAACTCTTTTGGTATTTTCGTTGGCTTACAATATAACAATAATAAGCATAATGAGAATAAGTTATATAGAGTTATAAATATAATAATTAAAAATAGTTTTTAAAAATGAAGTTGCCTTCTTTTTCCTTTTTATCCTATAGAATGCACCTAATCAATCTTCATCATATAATAAAACTTGAACTATAGATGCTCTTAATGATACTCGATATGGATCAATAACTCAACCTCCAGCACTAAAGATGGATTCTAAAGCTATAGTTGTGATTGGGATCGATAATAAATTACATACCATTTTTGTCAATACTCGAAATTTCAAATTATTCATTTTCCACCATTCCAATACATTAAAGTTTGAATCATTCTCATAAATATGAATTGTTAATGTATGCTCTAGAGCATCATGTTTTTATTGTAATTTAATATTGAACGTTTTATCAATAAAAGACATTATTCATTATTTAGTTTGCTTGAAAGGCTTTTAATTAAATAATGAATTCCAAGATATTAGGATAATACAAAGGAATTCATAAATAGTTTATGAAATAAGATTCTTATGAAATTGTTCAATATTTAAATGATCCCTGATCAATGTATTAATAAGAATGGATATTATTAATGCAGTTAAGATCAACACATATTATACTTTCTTATGAGGTGATTTTCATTCACTATGACATGACTTGTCTAAAGTAAACATATGGATGGACAGTTAGAGACAAGCTCATTGGAGACCTTGCCAGTAAGATTTCATATGAATAATTGTTCTATGTCTGTGAAATATATTTCACTTATATTAGTAGTGCAAAAAAATGTAGATGTCTGAGCTCACTCATCGTGATTGTAAATGTCTGAGCTCTTAAGTTTGCACGAAATGTTTTATCTATTTTCAAGTTGATTGGCTCTAAGTTCTCCAAACTATGGGATCTCCTCATATGTTAAACTCAATATCTATCTCAAAAATAGAAATAACAAAAGTCAGTAATAAAATTCATAAAAATAAAAACAAAATCCTAAATTAATCAACTACTCTCAAATCACTAGTATTCGTTATATACATAGTTGATCCCCAACAACAACACCAAAAACTTGTTGGTGTATGAGTTGACAATATTAAATATATGTATAAATTCAATAAGTTTTAAATTTATAATCATGTTAGAGCATAAAACAATTAATCCATTTTCAATCATGTTCAGAATTCAACAAGGCAGTGTTTTGTGTAACAGTTCTTCTTTCAAATAATTAATTACCTACTAAAAATAAGCTATCTACTTTTGTGATAATTAGATTACTTTTAATGATTCAGCTCATTTACTACACTTAAGCCTCTAATCAAATCAACTCCTATGTCTAGGTAGTTAACCTAATGGTATTCTTATGTTAGTTTAGTTCAATCAACTCTTCTTTCAAAGCAGTTAATTAACCAATTAAAGTTTAACTAGTGAAAAGGGCCTTTTTTCAACAAGCAAATATCATAAACAATATTCTATATATAAAACATAAGAATAAGAAATAGATTGCTAAATAGAAAGATCATTCTATTCAAAACATAAATTCCAACCCTAACATCAAAATATGCTAAAACATGATGAGATAGAAGAAATTATAAAGTAACAAAAGACTAATTAGAAAATATAACCATAAATATGAATTACACTAGAAAAATTAAAATAGAAATCTTCTGTTAGACCCTAGGTTTTGATTGTTGAGTCACGTGTAAGTCAATTTAAGTCATTTGCAATTTTCTAAGTGTTTTTCTATGTGGTACGGGCGTACGACTATCGTTTGTGTATGGTACGGCCATACGGCTGGCCGTAACTAGTGAGTATTATTCCATTGAGTTTGGTACGGGCGTACCATTAGTTGGTACGGCCGTATGCCAACTCGCAGGAAAATGGTTTATCAGTAAACCTGCTTCGGTACGGGCGTACCAATGGATGGTACGGTCGTACGCGAACTCGCAGGAAAATTGTTTGTCAGGAAAACTTGTTTGGTATGGGCGTACCAATTGGTGGTACGGTCGTACCACAGTTCGCCCCCATTTTCTAATGGATAGTTTTGAATCCGTATAGGCGTACATGTTTGGTACGACCATATGTGACTTATAAAATTAGGTTTTAAGTCTGAGAAACAGCTAGTTTTTTCATTAAAACTTTGATTCTTAATGAAAATACACTTGCAGAGCATTCGTGTTTGAGCTATATTCATCTGTCACAAGTAAGTTCAAGCTTGTTTCTTCAATTGCTTTATTGTTTGTAATCCTACAACCTAGAGATTAGGTTTTTTCTTTGTGGGATTGGTGTGTGATTAATCCATTGGGGATTAATTTGTATTTGAGTTGATTGTGAGATCAATATTGTAAAAGTTAGAGTGTAAGCCTTGAAAACACTGGGGCATTGGATTCATTTGGGAATCCTTTTGTAAATTGATTGTGATTCTAGTGGAACCCTAAGTTGAGACTTAGGAGAAAGTGGACGTAAGCAAGAGTTTGGCCGAACCACTATAAATCGCACGTGTTGCCAACAGCAGGAGGAATTTCATTTAGTATCAGAGCATTTGGTACTCATTGTTAGAAGAAGTAAAATTCTTGAGCAAAAGATCCTATGGCAACCGAGAGTCAATCTTATACAAGACCCTCCTACTTCGATGGAACTGATTATCCATATTGGAAGCTTCGAATGGAAGTGTTTTTGGATAGCAATGGATGTGAATTGTTTGATATGCTGAGGAAAGAATACTCTCCACCCACAATTACCATTGATGGAGCTGTTTCTCTTAAGTATAGAGATGATTGGACACTAAAAGAAAAGAATGCAAACTGCAACAATAAGAAGGTGATGAACATACTCTACTGTGCGATAAGTCGTGAAGAATTTGGTCGGGTGTCTCATTGTGTCACAGCTAGGCAAGTGTGGATTGCCTTAGAAACGCATCACGAAGGAACCAACCAAGTTCACAACAAGAAGATTCAATTGCTTACATATGAATATGAATTTTTCAAGATGAAAGCAAGCGAGTCAGTTTCTGAGATGTACAACCGACTTATGGTGATCGTAAATGGTTTAATAAAGCTCGGTAAGATGTACCAAAGAGAAGACCTCAACAACAAAATCTTGCGAGTTTTATCAAAAAAGGATTGGGAGGCTTGAGTGACATCAATTGAAGAAGCAAACAACTTGGTTGTCTTATCTACGAATGTTCTTCTAGGAAAACTCCTCACACATGAGATAACTCTTAAGCAAGGAGTTGAGGAAGACAAGAGATGAGGGATTGTACTCAAAGCTACTAAAGAGGAAGATTCCTCTTCAACTAGCGAAGGAGACCTCAAAGATGAAGTGACTCTTCTTTCCAAGCGTGTAAAGAACTTCATTAAAAAGAAAAAGAATGAAAGGGATGACAAGAAGCCATTTGAGCCAAGAAGAGACTTCAATCAAAGGGACTCAAATCGTAGAGACATCCCAAGGAGAAATCAAATCATATGTTTTGAATGTAACAAACCCGGACACATGAGGAATGAGTGTCCTCTCCTCAACAAACCATCCAAGCCTTTCAAGAAGAAGGCATTGAAAGCTACATGGGATGATGACACCGAGTCAAGTGAGGCGATGTCCAACGATGAGGGAGCCACCAATCTATGCTTTATGGCGATCTTAAATGAGGATGAAAAGGATGAGGTAACTACATCATCTCAATCTTATTATAACAATGATGAGCTTAATAATGATGATGATGATGATTGTGGTGCTTTAGAAGCATTGGTAGAAAAGAACAATCTTTTGCTTAAAAAGTATAAATCTCTTAAGAATAAGCATACATGCACTATTGATGATAAAAATGCTTTGCAAAGTGAAATTGAGTCTTATAGAACTAGGATTGATAGTCTTGAAAAAGAAAACAAAGTTTTAAAAGATGAAAATGACAAGCTTTCAAAAGAAAAGGAGTTGTTGAAAGTCAACTTATCTTGATTTGAACAAGGTGAGGTTAAGATAGACATAATTTTAAAACACCAAAAGCTTAGTGGTAACAAGGAGGGTCTTGGATTCAATCAAAACTCCTCCTACACCACCAAAGGCACAATTTTTGTTAAAGCCTCAATCTCAAAACAACCCTCAAATGATTTGAAAGGAAAAAGTGTTCATCCTAGAACTCAACATAAAACTCATAAAGCACATAGGCATGTAAATAATGTGCATCATTGTCCATGCTCTTACTCACATAATCATTCACATGCATCAAAGAAGAGATATGTGCATAATCATTCTAGATTTAGAAATGTGGTATGTCATTATTGCAACAAAAAGGGGCATGCTACTAATAGATGCTTCATTAGGAAGATGCATTGGAATGATAGTGTTGATTCATCTAAACCCCAAGTAACCAAATATATTTAGGTACCTAAAAGGAAGTAAAATTTTTTGTTTTAACAGGTATGCTTGAGCTCCAAGATTGATGAAAACAAATGGTACTTGGATAGTGGATGCTCAAAGCATATGACTTGGAATGCAAGTATTTTCTCCTATCTTGAGGAATATTCAGGGGGAGACATTACCTTTGGGGACAACGGTGTAGGTAAGGTTATTGGAATTGGTAGGGTTGGTAAGAATTCCAATTTCTCCCTAAATAAAGTTTTATTGGTTGATGGTTTGATACATAATTTGCTTAGCATTAGTTAATTATGTGATAGTGGATTATTGGACGAGCATGTGGTAGGACTTCCGAAGATCAAATTTGCTAAGGATAAGGTATGTGAAGCTTGCCAAATGGGAAAACAGGTAAAATCTTCATATAAGGCCAAAAACAAGGTAACTTCTACCAAACCACTTCAACTTTTGCATATGGATTTATTTGGACAAACTAGGGTAGCTAGTTTAGGTGGTATGCATTATGCATTTGTGATTGTTGATGATTACTCTAGGTTTACTTGGGTTTCATTCCTAGCTCATAAAGATGATGCTTTTGATGTTTTTCAAAATGTCACTAAGAGGATACAAAATGAAAAAGGTTATTATATTTTATCTATTAGAAGTGGTCATGGAAAAAAATTTCAAAATGAAAGTTTTAAAATCTTTTGTGAATCACTTGGCATTCATCATAATTTTTCATCTCCTAGAACTCCTCAACAAAATGGGGTAGTTGAAAGGAAAAACTGGACTCTTTGTGACATGGCACGTACTATGCTTAATGAGTACCGATTGCCTTTATACTTTTGGGCCAAAGTGGTCAATACCACTTGTTAAGTCACTAATAGAGTCCATTTGAGACCTATTTTGAACAAAACTCCTTATGAGCTATGGAATGGTAGAAAACCAAGGATTTCATACCTTAGAGTATTTGGATGCAAATGCTACATTTTAAACACCAAGGATAACCTTGGGAAATTTGATTCCAAAATGGATGAAGGAATATTCTTAGGATATGCTACCTCTAGTAAGTCATA
>CANYBF011372016.1:0-10669 GCA_948192965.1 Dalechampia spathulata | reverse complement strand
GAAATCCAAGTCTAGGGAATTAAATCACCTAAGTCTAAGTGATTTTGATGCGTTTTAATTAACCCTAGGTGTTTAGATTAATCAAAAAAGGTGTTTTGGAAGTCCCAATCACGTTTTGACGGCTGACGGCTGCCTAGGGATTAGGGTTTTTACGTCTAGAATTTTGAACCCCTTTGCCAAATGGTAGAATTAGGGTTTTAAGTGTCTGTCCCCAGAAACATATGCGTACGTGTATGTAACATATGCTAAACCCTAAAACATATGCGTACGCATAAGTCAACATATGCTAAGGCCTAGAACATATGCGTACGCACATGCGACATATGCTAAACCCTAAAACATATGCCCACGCCCCTGGGACACCCCAGAACGGGCCAGAGTTGGCCCAAAACGGCCAGAAACATCCCGGATCGATCAAGATCAAGCCGGTCCAAAAACAAGGTGCGACAGGCAGTAAGCATCTGAACTTAGATTTTAGGTGATTTTTGAGCCTTGCAGCAAAGTCACCATTCCAGCAGTAACCTAATCAACATTAATAATCTAGCCCGAGCACCGGGCTCCCAGTGGCAAAATTGGGTTACAAGCCTCAGCATGAGCACATTCTGATTAGCATTGATCATCTCACCTAAGCACCAGGCTCCTAATGGCAATGTTGGGTATCTTTTCTCCTTAATGGAGTTGCAAGTTTCAACATGAGCACCACTTGATCAATATTGATCGCTTCACCCAAATATCGGGCTCCTAATGGGTTATGTTTTATTCCCTAATTAAGTTTCAAGCATCAACATGAGCATCATCTGATCAAGTATCGAGCATCTCTCCCAAGTACTAGGCTCCTAGTAAATTTTCCTTAGAGGAGTTATATTTCTAGCTTGAGCACCAAGCTCTTAATATCAGAATTGGGTCATCAGCCATGGCATCCCTAGTGGATCATAATCTCTTCCCTAGTGAAGTTGCAAGCCTTGACATGAGCACCTTGATGGAATTTTCCCTAGTGGATCATTTTCATATCCTCAATGGAGCCTAATTTCCCCCATGGAGCTACTAGCCTTAGCATGATCATTTTACAAGCCTTAGTATGAGCATTAGACCTCAACACGAGCATCGGTTAGGTATTTCCCTTACCTTAGGTGAAAATTCATATGGAGATTAGGTCTCATTTTAATGACTTTTGTCATGTCACCCCAAAATGGTTCTAACTAGGCGGCTAACTATTAACCTTGAATTTTCACTGGTACATACTATAGTATCAAATTTTCATCAATTTGACTTGGTACAAGTCCTTGATATCAACCTTGATTTGAACACATGCCTTTAGGCTTCCCCTGAGTGTTCTAGACATGTGGAGCATGTTCCATTTTGATTGTGGAAGGTAGAGCATATAGCATGCATTTTCTAATGTGCGAAGCACATAGTGCTGCATGTTATGCATGTCATGAAAATATACATTTAGTGGGCGGCCTTTTCTCAAGAAAATCTAATATGCTCCATATGGTACTATACCTTAGGGTCCAAAATGATGCTTTTCTGAAATATTGTGTATATCTTAATATGCCTATATTAGACAGTGTACATATGTAAAAAATGTGTCATGCTAGGCATCTACTGCACATATAGCCTTTTCTGAGCTACATGTTATGCATGCAGCACTATGTACTACAGACATAGCTTGTAATTTTCTAGAATCCCATATTACTAATGTGATTTTCTTAATCCCATCACCCACACCTATAAATATAAGCCTTATATTTATAGAAAATGGTCTGAAAATTAATCAAACTTGCCTAAACTTTATTAAAATCAAATCTCACTTAATTAAACACTTAATTAAGTCATTAGTCTAGGATTAAAGACTAATTGACTTTAATTAGATCCCTAATCAAGTTTGGAATCAAAATCTTAAAAGTCTAATCAGTTTGAGTGAGTTGAATACTTATTCTTCTTCCTTTTTCCCCTTGATTTGGTTATGGGTTTATGATTTTGGCTTTATTTTGATTATTGGCTATAATCATATGTGATTTAATGGATCTTATTACTTGTTTATGCCTTAAATGATCTGCTATGATTCTTAAATCTATTGAGATTTGAGTTTTGCTTTATGTTTTTACCTAAAAATAAGTTTTCCCTCAAAATTGTTTCGCTATATGCTGCACACATCACATAATGTGCGCTATACATAGCTTACATGTGGAGCATATTATATGATGTGTTGCACACATCACCTCCCTGATTCTCCAGAAATTTGAATTTTTTACTTGATTTTGCTTGTTTCTTGATAAAGGTTAAAGTTCTTAGTAGCCTTAATGATATGAGTTCATCATATATCATTTATATTTCATTAATTTTTCCTTGAAAACTAACTTTTCAAGTTAAATGTTATTTAGTTTATGATTTATGACATGATTGGATTTTATTGGTTGAGTTTACTATCTCCTATTGACATTTAGTGATGTTAATGACTCTCAATTCATTATGCAATGATCATTTGCTTATGATTTTGCCATTCAATCATCTCATTTTGCTTAATTACTTGATTAATGCTATTTTAATTGCATTTATTGTGTCACTTGACATGTTTAGCTTGATGAGACATTAATTTATTTCTAAGTGATGTTTTATATGATCTTAGAAAGTTCAACTTTACTATGGATCAATTTTGCTTAAAAGTGATTGTTTTTGTATGATTTTTCATAATCCAACTTGTGTTAATTCATATTTTTCATGATTGTTGCCATCACATTCATTGGATTTTGGCTTTTGATTTGTGCTTTCACGTGGCATTGAATTAGTCGATCAAGTCCTAAATTTCATTTACTATTAATGATTTTGTTTGTATTTTTGCATTTTCACTTGTACATTTTGGACTCGTGATGCCTAAGGTAGACTTTTTCCTGTGTGGTTGAGACATTGCTTAATATCTTGGATTTATGTATTGATGAATATTCTTTATAATAGAATAGTTTTATTCCCTATCTTTGTATGATTTAGCCCTAAATCCCTCATGATGTCATGTTATATCCACTATGATTGCTGCTATGTTATACCTCATTTTGTGCTTATTTCAGGCTTATGAATGCTCGCCTCCTTAAGGAAATTAACTTGAATAAAATGGTAAAAGTGAACTTGAAACTTTGAATGAATAGATCTTCACCATTAGAACTCATCTCTGAAATGTTTAACTTAGCACTCATGCTAATGGGTTGGTTGAACCAATTCTGGAACCATCTGGTGGCAACTCCATCTTAAGACTCTTTTAAGTTCGTCTCATTCCTCAAGATAACCCCTTAGGAAGAATGCATTTTTGCTCCAAGCAGGCCCCTGATCCATGTGCATAAGTCTTGCTCTAGGTCATAATGAAAGCCCTACCTGCACATTTTATGAGAAGGCATTAGTCTTAAATTGACATTGAATGTCTATGAAATACCATGGATGGTTAGATAATCCTAATGCATATTCATGGTCTTGAATTATCTTTTTCTCATTTACATATTTGAAATTACACACATTAACCATGTTATAAAGATCCTCATATAGAAATTTTTGCATGTTTAGCCTATATGAATTTGTTGATATTAACATAACTTAAAAATAAATGAAATTATATTTTCTATTGAATATCTTAATTACTAATTTTATTTTAAAGTCATGTTATTATTGATTTCACATTTATTCAATTCTTAATTCATTTTAAAAAATTAATATTTATAATCAATTTAAAAAATGTCTAAATATATAATTTTTTAAAATTAATATTTAAAATCAATTTAAAAATATCAAATATATATAATTTTTTTATAAATTAATATTTATAATCAATTTTAAAATGTGAAATATATATATTTTTTAAAAATTCATTTTTAAATTTAGTGACAAATTTTGAGATGAAAATAGTTTATCACTACTTAGTAATGAAATTAGAGACGAACAGATTTTGTCACTAAATAGCAATGGCATGGAGACAAATCAAATCGATCGCTAATCACTATAATGACAGCAAAGTATGTTGCTAAACTATATTTTTTTTATAGTGTGCTATAATGAAGTTCAAAACTTAACATACTCTAATAGAATTATGTATGTATGCAACTATCATGTGTAGAAGCAAAATAAAGGCAGTAATGTAAACCCATGGGTTACATGTAATCACATGCATGTAAATAGTATGTAAACACCATAAACTATTAATAGAAAGTTATGCATGTATTTAACTTATGTATTTTACAAATGGTATATATGTTGGCAAAGCACATCAATGGCATGCCATAATGCTAAAAATGCATACAATAATATACATATATGTAATTAAGTAGGTACTACTCACTAGAGACATATGTAACATAACTATTTATGGATTAATTTACAAGGGAGTTTATATTCCCTTAATTTATAAAAGTAAAGAAAAGATAATTTACACTTCATTTATAGGATGATTAATGGAATCCAAATGATATAAGATTTATCAATTAGTCTATGAGAGCATGTTTTCATTATGTGGGTATGACAACAGTGATCCTCTCATAGGGCTCCCTCAAGGAATACATAAACCTATAATGAGGTCATAATGGAGTCACCACTTGGTAAAACCAGTAAACATGGTTAAATCAATCCTAAGCATAATGTTTAACCTAACCGTTTAGAGTTGAGTTTAGCCCAAGGAATACATGGACCTATAATGAGATCATAATGGGGTCATTACTTGGTAAAACCAGTAAATGTGGCCAAATCAATCCTGAGCAAAGTGTTAAACCTAACCATTTAAAGTTAAGTTTGGATGGTAAGATCTACTATGTTTAAGTCATGTATTTTATCATTTAATTAATTATCATGTTTCCTAAGGAAGCATATATACATTATACACCTATATGTATAAACTTACAAATATGAGAAAAACATATATGAGAGATAAGGGATACAAAGCATAATCACAATAATAATTACAATATATTTATTGAGAAAAAAGAAATAAGCATGACTTTCACACATAAAAGAAATAATTTACTCATTAATAATAAGCACTAAATCAAATCACCTATAAAATAAGACTAATTCATAAATAATAATATCACAATACTAAAGCATCATCCAAAGTACTCATCATACATTATAAACTAATCATAAGATACCATTTAACATCATATAGTAATCAAATTATATACGAACTAATACTATGGAAACAAAAAGTTATATAACAACTCTTTAGAAGAGCTGCACTGGCAACTCTTTCCACTACAAGGAAAAAGGTCTATCCTAATTTTTATTTTTTATGTTACCAACACTTTATCTTAACTACGCTAAAGAATGTGTCACTATAAACATAATTAACTTCAATGTTTATAATAATTTGTTAACAAAAATGTTTGCATAAATTCTCTCAACGTAATTAAGTGTTGGAAAATATATAAAAGTTTATACTTATTTTAAGTGTTGGTATATGAATTTTTAACCTACACTTATTTTTACATTAGTATCTCAAAGTTGTTAATGCTTCTATTTTATAGTGATATTAATATTATCTTAGGTTTCGCTTTACATAATGATATTTAAGTTTCTAACACTTAGCATAAGCATAGGTATTTTTTTTCTTGCACTTTTATTTGTATTAGTATAATTATTTTTACTTATACTTTTGTTTACATTAGTATATTTATTTTTACTTACACTTTTATGTGCATTGGTATTTTGATTTTTACGTACACTTTTATATGCATTGGTATTTTGATTTTTACTTACACTTTTATTTGCATTGGTGTGTTTATTCTTACTTGTACTTTTATTTACATTGATATGTGTATTTTTACTTAAACTTTTTTATGTATTGGTATGTTTATTTTTACTTATATTTTTTATGTTGGTATGTTTATTTTTACTTGTACTTCTTTATACGTAAAGATCTTAGTGTTAATAACACTTATTCATACATAATGATATTAATATTTCTAACTTTTTGAATGACGTGTTGATATTTATTAGTTACATTTGTTTGCTATAATAATATAACATCATTAATTTGCATCATTGATAGTTTTTAAATATAACTATACATTTATACATTAAAATTACAACTGACATTATATTTATGTAGTTTGCAAATATTTAAGTCTATACCATAGATCTCAAAAGATATAAAATATCTTAATAATATTTTACAAATATTAAAATTCATACCATATTCATAACGTTTAAAAAATCTACAAGCAACATGAAGATAAATTCATGTATATAGCTTGTTCCTACTAAAAGTAAGGCAACATATCTTATTAAATCTTATGTTTGAATGAACTTTTCAATTGAGCTAAAGCAATTACTAACTATAGCTTATCAAATATAAAAATATATATATGTATAAGAAAAGGGAAGATAAAATAAGAAACATTATGAGATAAGTTAAATTATATAACATATAAAGAGCATAAATAGTAATTAAGTTATAACTATATTTTTACTATCAATAAATTTAACATATTAAACATGATTTTCTTGTAGCAAACAATGAGTTTTTAATTTAATTTCATATTTGCAATATGTAAGCCATAATTCAATAAAACCTATCAATTTTTAGATATGCTATCATACCTTGAATGTAATTATGATTCATATCAATAATTGTTTATGCCTATGAAAAATAATAATCCAAGAGTAAATATGAGGGGATTTTTAAAATAGTCTTACAAGGTTCTAATATGAATTTTATTTTAATAAGGTAATATAAGGATTACTTAAATGTCATATAAATTAAAAATTAAAAGGGTAGCTTACTTAAATTTTAAAGCAGGATATTCATTTTTCATTATTGGAGGGATTATTTATAACTTGTTCATTGGAAACATTCTATCAATAATGTAAATCTATAATCAATAATTAGCTAAACTAAATGTAAAGACAAAAATGTATAATTTTAAATTTTATACATGTGAGCTTATTTATCTTTGAATTGATCAATGTAACAAAGTCAAAAAGATCATTTGGTTGTTTAGTATGAACCTTATAACGAATAGATCTTATATAATTAATCATTGTTTCAATACATCTGTTATTTTTAATTAGAAAAGAAAGGCATTTAGAAGAAAAGAATAAGTCATGTAATATTGCATACTTATGAAATATTTGGAGCTCTAACTAATTGATATATCAATGATGTTAAATATTGAACTTCTCCTTAAAGGCTAGCAATGTTTTGTTACATATTTTACATCTTATTTTCATCTTCTCAAACCTTTTCCTTCAATGTTTACACTTCTTCCATACTAATGGACACCATATCATGAAAATGAGAGATAACATTTAATTGCTTTACTTTAACCCCTAGGCTAAAACCCCTCACTTGCCCATATTTATACTCTTACCATCTCATCAAAAACTTCATATTTTATTGCATTTGAAGATCATAAGTAACTGCATGTTCATTGACATGAGCCATTACATTTTCAAAACTTGAAAATAAATGGTGATTTGCCTTTCATATAATAAAATAGAAACAAAATCACAATTGCCTTAACTTTATCAAAAGTTCATCTTTAAGTGTTGAATAAGTAGTTAGGATTTAATTTTATACTCTCATCATTCTTAGTTAGACAATTGAAAATTAT
Source organism: Dalechampia spathulata (assembly GCA_948192965.1). Classification (NCBI taxonomy): domain Eukaryota; kingdom Viridiplantae; phylum Streptophyta; class Magnoliopsida; order Malpighiales; family Euphorbiaceae; genus Dalechampia; species Dalechampia spathulata. Next base: position 3,083 of record CANYBF011372016.1, on the reverse strand, counting down.
CTTAATACCATTTAAATATCCAGAATAAAATGTTGTGCATTCATTAACTATATATCCTTATATAATTGACTCCTCTATATTACCTTTATTACACACCTTAGATTTATTATGATGGCCTAAGTTCCTATTAGAAAAGATTTTGAAAGTTACATGCCACCTATATTGCACAAGTTAACCTAGTTTTACTTTTACAACCCAATGAAATCAAGTGCACCTTGATGGTGAGAAGACCATCAAGGAAAATTTTCTCTATATAGTATAAATTTTTCCCAATATGAAGCTCTAATTGATGTAATTCCATTAAATCAAGTATTTTAGCATATAATGACTTAAAGAATAAAGAGAGTTCAAAGATAATTGATGCAACTTGATGAGATATGAATGCTTTGAGTGCTATTGTAAAGACATCTTCATCAATATATGAGCATCATGACTTTTAAGTCCATTAAGCTTTCTTTCATTTAAGTTCACACCTGTTGAAATATTAGAAGCATAACCATCATGGGATAAAAAGAAACAAATCTTTCTCCTTAGAGGACATGGTGTATGATGTTATATGCTAATTTTATTTATTTTAAAGTCTTAAATATGGATGAATCTTAGGTCTTATATTTATATTTTGCAAGCTAAATCAAGCTTTTAAATTATCCTTACTCTTCCTTTCAAGGTTTAAGAGAGTTCTAATCAAATTATTGCACACATTCTTTTCAATATGCATCACCTCTAAATTATATTCTTAAAGGTCATACTCTTAATAAGGTAAGTAAAAAATATGATTCTCATTTTCAAATGGCTTTATTAGCCAAACTCCCTACACCTACATGATTCAAAGTATCATCATGATGAATAAGAGACCTATCCAAGATATCAACACCTTTAAACATCATGTTATCTTTAACTTTTGAGACTCCGTGCCAACTTCTTATTCTAATATTAGCCTTCCATCATCCTTAACTCTCTTTTTTGAAGATTTAAAAGATTTCCATAAGTGAATTCAACCCCATGTAATGTTTTTAGAATATTAGAACCATCAATAATGTCCCATATAATAAAACTTTCCCCCATGATATAACCATTTAGAATGAGTTAAATTTGTATAAACTAAGCATGCAACACATCCATTTGAACTCCAATCAAATAGGTTACATAACTAGGAAAGTCATTAATGGTGTACATAAGAGCAGCTCGCATCTTAAAATTTTATCTAGATGCAACATCAAATGTATCAACATCTTCCCATAATATCTTTACTCTATGGTTAAGGTTGTAAGTTAAACATCAATGTCATTACCTGAACCTTTTTCTCTTAGAATAACCATTAATAAAATCATTGATAATTATTTCATACATACCCCGTGGCTCTAAATTATAAGGAATCAATATCATATACCATGTATTATAAGTGGTACTCATTATTTAGAAATTATTCAGCAGTCAAATACATTATCAATAAGAAGGATATCAAACCAAGGTTAATCAGATGGGTGCTCCTACTACAGGAGTTTAATGTTGAGATCAGGGATAGAAAAGGGGCGGAGAATAAAGTAGCAGACCATCTTTCCTAAATTAGAACAGGGAAAGATATATCAGATGATGTTGTGCCACTAATCAGAGAAGAATTTTTGGATGAAAATTTATATATTGTAGATGATTCAGTATCATGGTTTGTAGACATTGTGAACTATCTTATCTACAATATTCTTCCACTAGAATGTAGTTGGCAACAGAGGAAACGGTTCTTGTATATAGTCAAAAGTTATTGCCGGGATGAACCATTTTTGTTCAAGGAATGTACAGATGGATTGATCCATCGGTGTGTTCCAGATGAGGAGTTCAATAGTATCTTGATGGCTTGCCATTCCTCTCTATATGGCTGACATATGGGTGGACATAAAATAGCAGCTAAGGTGCTTCAAAGCAGATTCTATGGGCCTACTCTTTTTAAAGACTCTCACTACTTTGCAAAATACTGTGATTGGTGTAGCAAAGTGGGGGTTTAGGAAGAAGAAATGAAATACCTTTGAAAGTGATCCTAGAAGTCAAGTTGTTTGATGTATGGGGCATAGATTTTATGGGTCCATTTCCATCTTCGAGGAATAACCATTACATTTTGGTATGTGTGGATTACATCTCCAAGTGGGTTAAAGCGGTGGCTAGTCCAACTAATGATGCAACAATGGTTGTTAGATTCTTAAAGAGGTTTATTTTCAGTCAACTTAGTACTCCTGGGGCACTAATCAGTGATGGGGGAACTCATTTCTGTAATAAGCTGTTAGAGAAGCTGCTGATAAAATATGGTGTTATACACAAGGTGGCCACTCCATATCATCCTCAAATGAGTGGCCAGATAGAAATTTCTAACCAGGAATTGAAGCACATTCTAAAGAAAACAGCTAACAGCTCTCAAAAGGATTGGAGTATGAAGCTGGATGATGCACTATGGGCATATTCGATAGCTTACAAAACTCCAATTGGCACAACTCTATTTTGACTGGTGTATGGAAAGGCATGTGATTTTCCATTTAAGTTAGAGCATTGGGCTTACTAGGTGATTACAGAGCTAAACATGAATATCGATCAAGCTAGCAATAAAAGAAAGCTACATTTGAATGAACTGGATGAACTCTGCCTCACTACATATAAGAATGCCAAACTTTACAAAGAGAAAACTAAAGCTTAGCATGATCAGCATATCATGGAGAAAAGTTTTATAGAGGGGCAAAGCATTTTGTTATTCAGTTGAGACTGTTTTCAGGGAAGTTAAGAAGTTTTTGGTTAAGGTCATTTACAATGGTAAGAGTTTTACCTTTTGGTGTGTTTGAACTTCAGAATAGTAAAGGTGGACATTTCAAATGTTAATGAACACCAACCTAAGGCATACATCGAAGGGGTTGAACAAAGGATAATAACACTCTATTTCTTCTTTGAGACCAAGTAACAGGCTATTAGTGTATGCTCTAAAGCATCATGTGTATTTGTACTATACGTTTTCATTAATAAAGGCATTATTCATTATATAGTACAATGTTTTAAATGAACTTGTTTTACTTGGAGTATTAAACTATATATTGAAGTCCATGATA
>CANYBF011371989.1:0-12053 GCA_948192965.1 Dalechampia spathulata | reverse complement strand
AGTTCACAAAGTCGCAATCATTGAAATGGACTGTTCGAAGTACAGAAAAGTGGAGAAAATTGGAGACTAAAGTAGGAAGAAATTGTCGATTATGCCGGCGAGAGAATGGAAGATGGGTCGAAAAACGGGTTTGCAGAAGTTCACAAAGTCGCGATCGTTAAAATAGACTGTTCGGAGTATAGAAAAGTGGAGAAAACTGGAAATTGCAGTAGGGAGAAATGGTCGATTATGCCGGCGAGAAAATGGAAAATGGGTCGAATGAGAAGAGAAATTGGCGCGATAATGAGAAGTGGATAGTTCTGTAAAAAACAATGTGAAACTTGTAGATGTAAAAGGAATTAGGTAAAGATGAAAAAAAATTTTAATGGGTCGAGTTTTCTGAAAATTGAAATCCAAAACTAAGGTAAGCTCGTAATTATCCCTTGAATGGGGAAATTTTTGAAATTCCCGCCTAGGGTATTGTTTTTTTAAGTTTGCCAATTGTTTTGTTTTTTTACAAAAATACCAACTTTTATAACATTAATTTATCATGATAAATTGAGAAATATCAAAAGAGAATCTCATGAGATTTTCTAAATCAAATAATTTCCTTATCAAACACAACTACCTATCATAATTTAAAAACACAAAAATATCAAACAAAACCCTCATTTTTCCCGCATGAACCCTTGTTTTCAGTTTAGAACTGACAACATTCTTTTTACCCATCATACCTAATTTCAGTGAAAAATTATGAATCGAACACTGTATACAGAAAAAGGAAAAACGGATTTGGAGAAGTTCACAAAGCCACAATCGTTGAAATGGACTGTTCGAAGTACAGAAAAGTTGAGAAAATTGGAGACTGGAGTAGGAAGAAATGGTCGATTATGCCGGCGAGAGAATGGAAGATGGGTCGAAAAACGGGTTTGCAGAAGTTCACAAAGTCGCGATCGTTGAAATGGACTGTTCGGAGTATAGAAAAGTGGAGAAAACTGGAAACTGCAGTAGGGAGAAATGGCCGATTATGCCGGCGAGAGAATGGAAGATGGGTCGAATGAGAAGAGAAATTGGCGCGATAATGAGAAGTGGGTAGTTCTGTAAAAAACAGTGTGAAACTTGTAGATGTAAAAAGAATTAGGTAAAGATGAAAAAAAATTTTAATGGGTCGGGTTTTCTGAAAATTAAAATCCAAAACTAAGGTAAGCCCGTAATTATCCCTTGAATGAGATGTTTGCTAGCCCATCTTAAATTAACATTTTAAGCAATTAATCAGATTTTGATAATATAATTTAAAATTAATTTAATTTTTTAATTAAATTAGTAAAACACATTAAAACTTTTGCGTTAGCTTTTTAAAACATGTCAAGTTATTTATATTTCAAATTTTTTTATTAAAAATATTTTTATATCATTAAATAAATATTATAATAATAATAATTTATGAAATTAATTGATTTCTGAGAGTTTGCAACAGTTACATTTATTGAAGAACTTTTATACATTTATCGTTTAAAAATTTTATCTATTTTTTTTTTATCTTTTAGTTTTATTTTAAATGCTTTTTCACTTAATTACAAAAGTTAAATTATTTTAATTTATATTATTAAATATAATTTAAAATTATTTAATACATTTAATCATTTTAAATCAAATTATCAAACATTCCATAAGTTTAATAACATAATTTAAACTACTTTTTTAAATTAAGTCAAAAAAACACTTAAAATAGTAAATTAAAAATTATCACTTATTTTTAAAAATTAATATGTATAGTTGTTTATATTTGAAAATTTTTATAAAAAATATTTTTAAATTATTATATAAACAGAAAATTTAAAATAATATTAAAAATTAAATATATGAAACCAATTAATTTCAAAGTCATACATTCAACATTTAAAAATTTGGATACTTATTTTATTTAATATTTAAATTGTCACATTTAATTTTGCAATATTTAATTTTCAATTTTACTAAATATAAAGGAAATTTATTTTCTTAAACACATAAATCTAATAAAATGATTAACATAATTATCACCAAGTTAAAGTTGTTAATTATATTATTTGAATAACTAAAAATAATTAATATAACATATTTATATTATCTATGTACTAAAATATATTGAAACTTATATATTTTAAATAGAAAAATAAATTATATATCCAACATTATATCATGAACATTGGAATATCACGATAAAGATCTAGAAATTTGAATATGATGATTGAAAAGTTAGAATTGAAACAACCAATCAAAGATATATAATTTAATATCAACTATAATTCTTATTTAAAATAATATATCCAATCAAATATTATTAGAATGCATCCATCTATCTTCCTGAGGCTAAACGTGTATGATGATATATTTGCTTTTATTCTGAACAGAGAGAGATGCATGTAAAACCAAATATTCCCAAAGCTAGAATGGTGTTTTTTATTGAGAAAAATGGTTCTAACAGTCACATTCTCATTGACCGGAAACCCAACATGGCATTCGGGTAATTATTAAAAGATGTTCGTTCTATCAGTCCATAAGGGAAGATTGCATCAGCAGAAAACAAAAATGTATTATATATATAGTTTACCTGCAAAATAAAGATATCAGAATCCTCCCTTTTGCCTTGACCTGTCCATCTACCATCTGAATATGTATGTACATCATTTTCAGCTGCCTCCTATATAAGGTTATGTACATTTCCTATCTTCCTGATCTTCCTGACGAAGAGCAATCCTGTTGTAACCTTGAAAATCGATTCGTTCTGACAGATAACAAGTCGTCAAGCCTTGCAGTATATGTTTTCGACATCAGCAACTCAAATGCCATAGTCGATGAAAATAAATACTGTCATTGATTCCATGATCTTAAGTATGATTTCCCCACAGCATCATGTAAACCTTGATTTTGAGGCAAAGACATCCATCCCATATCATCGACTGGTACGTAGTCAAGTGGTGGAGAGGTATTCATTCTAGAAGAGATGCCATTTGCCATTTCATAGTTTCTAGAAAGCATGAATTGCTCAGCAGGACCCATTGTGTTAGACGGATAACCAGAACGGAATTGATTGTATTGGGATAGAGCACTAAATAAGCCCTGATCTGACGAATTGTTTCTGATGCCCTGGCCAGAGACACTTGCACCATTCGTCCTATTCCAGCCACCACGAACTTGGTGCTCATCGGGATACCAGTTCTGAGTAAACATTGTATCATTTACATGAGATTGGAGCCGAGCAGACATACAAACAGGATTAGCGGACCAGTCCTGTAGATTGACTGGTGGTTCATGACCTTGTCTAAGAGTTGAAAACGCAACTCGTTCATCATAAACGTGGTCTGATGTAGGTGGTTGCATGTAATTCTCAGCATGCCTCTTCTGCCCTTGTTCCAGAGGCAGTGAGGGTTGATGCTGGCTCTGGAGATGGCTGGTAAAATGGCCATCGTCCATCAACATGTTCTGTGGTACTTGGAAATCTAAACCCATCCGTTTTTGTTCACGGTTATCGGACATCATATTTTGGTTCTTAAACAGTGATTGAAGCAAACCACTTCGGTCCTGACTTGGATAGGAACTGAAGCAAACATCATCTTGTCCATGAAACAAATGCTTTGTGGTATCTTTTTCACGCATGTTAGATTCCAAATCAGTCAATTGTGGTCGATGAGCTTCATCAATCGGATGCAACAGAGATGACTCGCCAGCTGATGCATATTCATGATTCGTAGATGAATCATAAAATGTATGTGTCATGCTAAGTGATGGCCACACATCTGTCACAGCAGAGACGGGATCTCCAGCACTAATGGAAGAACCTGCAGCATTCGTATTACCCGAGTACTCGGATGCTTTTGGAGAAGTATCGTCTAATTTTGGTGCCACATGATTGCTTTCCAATTCCGCGTCCATGTGGTTAACCTCATAGCCACTGAGAGAAGACATATGCTGTGGGGACCGATACTGTGGAGATCTAGACCCAGAGTCTTCATCATCTTTAACATAAGATTCCTGGTTTCTTACTCCATTATTCTGATCCTCAACCAAAACAGTATCATTGCTGTCTTTCTCCTCATCCTGAATTAAATCAATCACAAACCACCAATTAATCATAGCAGGTAGATTATTTACAACAAGAAGAAAGGAGTGAACCAAGCTTCTGCTCAACGAACAACAATATTACAGCGGATACGGACTTAACCAGACATGTGGTATGGACAGAGAAAATTGCATTAGAAGTGGGTAAAACCTTCAAGGTGGATTCATGTTGTATCAACTCTCTATCATTCTGATCCTGAAGAAAAGTCTTCTCATTCAATTTCACCTCATCCTGGGCAAGATAGAAGCCAAAAGGTTAAACATGAAAACAATAATATAACTACATTATATGCCATATATTCCACAATTTCTACTGCCAACCTGACCTATTATATCAAATGCAAATATGGAATAAAGAAAGCACTACATGGCAGACTATTGTTAAACCTTGAGGTCATATTTCCACGATCCTTGATCACTCTGATCTGGAAGAACGTTCTCCTGGGAAAAATCCTCATCCTGAACTTATGCCCAACAGATTTACAATGAGTAAACAACAGTAAAGGCACTTGTATTTGCAAAGATTTCTCATGTCAACACAGACGACTATAGCAGATGCAAACGTAAGAAACATGAACAAAAAAAAGGTAGAGAATAAAGCTTCATACCTCTTCTTCGACTCCATGTCTTTTCTCTGCTTGATCAATATGATCCTGAAGAACAGCCTCATATGTCAGTTTATTGTCATCCTGAATGTATTCACAAACCAGCAATTAAACAATGAAGACTTTTACTGTCGCACAATTTCTGCTGCAATCTGACATAAATTATGTCAGAATAAGAAGCAGGCCTAGATACATCTAGGAGAAAGACCAAAATGAGAGGGGAACTCAAAACCTCCATTGAAGATTCTATTCTGAGTTTCATGTCTTGCTCCAATGATTTGGTGATTTGGTATCTCTGAAACCGTCTTTGTTTCCAGTTTTCATATGCAGCAGGAAGATCTTTATTTGCCAGCTGCAACCTGTTGAAACAACAGTAAAAGAAAATCAAAATTTTTAACAGTAAAAGAAATTATCACGTTTTTTAATGGTTAGAAAAGAATTTAAGTCAACATATACAACTAACCAATGATCCCACAGCTTCTTTTGTTCTTCTTTTACAAATTCTTCATATGGTTGCACCTGTAGCGTATCAAAGTTTCCTAGCACACTGTTAAGAGACTTAGACTGGATGCTTCTACCTGACTGCTTCATACTCTTAACAAGTTCATGCTGCTTCTTGCTAATCTGAAATATATCAAAGGCACATGATAAACCAATGCCTGTAAAATCCAGAGAATTGGCTGTGTTTTCTAGATGTGTCAACCATAGCAAATAAATGATGCATGACTCCTTACTGTCATTTGGAAACATAACCGAAAAATATACTAAAGAGTGTCAAAATATGATACAAGTTACTTCGTGATAGAAGAGGAACATAATGCATCCACATGCGTATAATCATTGTCTCAAAATAGGGTGGCTAGAGGAAAATCATCTCCCATGAAGGTGATTGATAAAGCATCGAGTTTCATAAATAAATTAAGAAATATAAAAATATAAACCTTTAAGTAAGACATATATTTGACACCATCAGTGTGGAGGATATTGCGCTTTTGCAGCTTTTCTCCTTTTCTGGATCTTGTATCATCCAAAGCAATCAACAGTTTTTCACTTTTCTCCTTTTTGAAGCCTTTCTCATCAGTCCTGAGAGTGATGATGAAAAAAAAGATTGTTTCAGAGTTCAAAAATGATTATAAAGCATGGGCCCTGATCTAAAAGGAAAGAAGGAATGTGAATTTAGATTTCATTGAAGAAAAAATAGGATGCTGAAGGATCCACTTGACGACACTAAACATGAGTTCTGATCTGCAAATTCTTACTAAGCCAATCATAATTGTCACAATCAAGTCTAAAATTTCACAGTACATAGAAACCCCTACAACCATTAGTTATCAGAAGTTTGTGTTGCACTGACGTATAACCACAAAGAATGTGTAAGATCAAATTACTTCGATTTCAGGTGGGCATGTGGTGCTTTCAACGGATTATAAATGGAAAACAAAATAATCACAGCATACAAATGCATTTGATGTCCAATATATGAGATTAATTCATTAAAGAATCATGGAGTGACACATGCTTTGCTTTCAGTCTAGAATTCTATTTCAATTTTAAAGTTTGAAAATAAAGGATTATGCAGATGTAAGAAAATGCCAAGAGGACAAGCATAAAAGAAAAGCAATGGTCTAAATCATTCTTTAATGAACATTGTCATTTGAGAACAGTGATACATCAAATTAAGCTGCTTCATGATAAGACTAGTTACCTTCTTTGGAATTCTCCACTGTTTGTCATTGAAGAATTTTGATTGTCGCTGCTACATACCTTCTCCTCTGCAACCAAGGAGTATGATTCAGATGTACCTGTAGCATTCTCCTCAAGATCATGGAATCTAGACTCATTTGCATCTGATGAAATTCGTTTTTCCAGATCCCTTCTTGACCTATTTCAAACATCAAGCATGTCCACGTCAGAATAAAACTGTCATGCAAAGAAATTATACAAAGAACTAATAAGTCATAAAAATATATCAAGAGGCACAGCATAAATTCTCCAAATATTACTATTTAACAAATTTAATTTTAAACTTTTGACATAAAAAATACCTCAAACGTTATCTACAATGCATCCCATTTCAAAAAAAGGAAAGAAAGAAGAAGAAAAAACAGCTTAAGAATACATGTTATGTATTCCCAACATATTAAAACATTAATCATGATTGCACGACAAAATCATCATACAAGAATGCATTCAGTTCTCAACATATCCCAAGAGTTATAAAAGAATATAATGAGCATAAGCATATGATCTAGACAAGTAAAATTATAACTTCTACAAAATGCATTCCCTCCCCAAAGACTGCTGTTTCACTTCAAAACTGAATCACAGAAAGCATATAAGGGAAGTTACATGCCACATATGCTAAATAGTCACAGGAGGGAGCAACTAATCATAACTAGTGAGTCAGATTATGCATTCCCACATAAGACAATACACTAACTAATTCCAACTAACTTCATAAATTCAATGCCATCTGAAATCATAATTTGGGCTGTCATCAATATTTATGTACTCCACATTCCTACAGGTCTTTACTTTTCAAAAATACACAATCAAGTCAAAATCTCATTGGCATTACTTAAAATATTTTGCATCTCTTTCTTATTATGTTTGCTTCTTGATAGAAAATATTACATAAAGTAGATCAACAGAAAGCCAGCAATTTATTAGACAAAAAGAATATTAACCTCCATATCTTCTGGGAAACTTCCATTTGAGGATCCTTGCTGCTCTCCCAAATCCCCTTCAGTTTCTGCAAATAGTTTATCATGCTGCCACAAGGACACACATCATAAAGGCCACATAAGCAGCTTGAAACAGAGGAACTAAATATAATGAAAAATTTGACATGTCTGGCATACTCATTATGGTAATTCTGTATTTCGATGTAGTATGCCTTCTTATCTGCTTTTATACACTGCTCCTGATAAACAACAGAATCAGGGTGAAGATTGCCCGAACAAAGTGAAGCACCCCTACAAGTATGTGTTTGAATACATAGACTTGTTAAAATTTCAGAATTGCACCACACTTAAGTGCTATCATTATTTCAAAGACGAGAGACATGCCAGTATTTAGCTTTTATATTTATATCTGCCACTCCATAGAGATTTTCATATTACCAATAGTCTGTAATAGGTGGCCAGGCTGTGGGAGCTGAGAATGCATATAAAACACAAGGAGAAGAAAGCACTTAAAAAATATGAAGGTGGTACCAAGATGCCCCCAGTATGGCATTAGCAACTGAAAAAGTTGCTTCTCATGATAAATTCATACATGCAAAATCCAGTAAGGTAGCAGTAAAAGAGTTGGGAGAGAAGAAGGAAGCTGGGGGGCTTCAGCATAAAGAACAAGCAAAACAGTCCAACACAAAACTTTTAACTCTACCAAGGGATACAAGAATAAACATCACATTATTCATCAAACTCTTTAGGTTTTCTGGGAATAATGCTATACGCTAAAATACTACTGGCATTATACTTCAATACTTGCCATTTGAGATAAGGATTTCCAAATTGAAAGTTGTCCCCAGCAAGCAAAGCTTGCACAACTTCTTCAGCATATGATCCTCTAGGTAAAAACTGCATAAGATATTTTCTCTCGTTTTCTGATAAATAAGTCCTCCAAACCTGAATCAAGCACAATATAAAAAGCAAATAAACTACATTTAGATGAGAAAATTATACACGTGGCTGATTGATACTTCTTGTGTAAGCATGAAATAAAAAAGGTTACCTCATAGGAAAGAACCTGTGTCAAATTCTCCACCTCAAAAATTTCTTTAGGAATAACACAAACCTCTGCCAAGATGGCATGATCTGGAGGAAAAGGATCAACAAATTCCATCAAATCTTTTTTTCTTAAGCCAATTTGCTCCCTTTTAGCAACAACTTTTCTTTTGTTGCCATCCCACTCAAGAGAAATATGAGACTTTGTTTTCGACTCATTTTCTGGAGATTTAAATTTTTTCCTTTTGGTTTTATATTGTTCCCGAGAATTGTAACCTGCAACGCTGACACCATTAACCCGTTTTCTTTGATGATCAGCTGCCATTGGCATGAGACAGTAAATCCTCGGACGAAATTTATAGCACCGTATATAGGGCAGCTAAAGAGCACCTTTCTGCCATATGCTAACTGGGAACAGAATTTGGAAAAGTTGACTGCAAATTAGCAAAAATCTTTAAAAGCATGGTAAAACACTAACAATGCCACCTTCAAAATTATCTATGTATCTACACGTATGCATATGGAGACATGCTACCTAAATGTGTTTTATAGTTTTGAACACGTGTTCACATGAAGTGGTTATGAAAATAATTATGACGGGAAGTTGAAACATAACCACCAGTTATCAAAGTAATAAACATGTTTCAAATGCATCCAATGTGCCAATGCAGGTTCTAAAAAGCATCGAGTGCAACAAATACATTCCCGATAATGCTAATAATTAATTGACATGAACATTCATTTCATTGAGATAATTTTCTTCCCAAACAACTTCACTCCATTAAAATCATCACTTCAAATACACAATTTCACTACATCACTGCAAATGCAGAAAAGCCCATTTCCATATCATTTTTTTTCCACCCAAGTTCATGATAATTACAGAAATTACATAAAAGAAAAAAACAAAGGAAAACGGCTAGAGACAGTCCTGAAATATAAATTTTGAATCTGAAGGAAAGATTTAATCAATATTTTCAGATAAAACACAACCTCAAGCTTCATGTGTTGGAGCAAACACAAGGGTCATGCAATCTCGTTTTCAACTCAAGCAACAAAAAAGGAAAAGAAAAAAAAGAGAATATGAAAGGGGGCCCATCCAGATTGTCCTATAACAGGAAGTTAATTTTTAATGCTCAAGAGTGGAAACTTAACTCAACTCAATGAAGCCTCAAAACCAAGTCAATTGAGGTCAGCCATACTGATTCTCTATTCTTTTTTCACTATGTAATGCAATTCAAAGGCTGACTGCACTATCTCTTTATACCATTATTTAATATTGAACAAATAAAGAAAGGAGGCCAACTTTATTTCTAATGATTAACACCCAAGTAAACAGAGAACTTAGAAGTGTCAAGAAAATAAATACATTGGTAAATAAAATAACCAAGGAAGTCCAAAGTAGAAAGCTTTCCAGTTAACGCTGAATATTGAAACATTTATTGTTGAACCAGAGAGCAGAAATAGCTAAAGAAACAAACACAGAATCAGCAATAAATAAGAACAGAAGAACTTTGTCCAACGATACGAACGAAAACAATCGAAGGAAACCAATTTCAGTTGAAATTTACGCAGACCATGAGCATAAAAAAAAAAAAGAAAGCTCCCAAAACCCAAAAAAATGGAATTAGACATTTGAAATCCTGACAGAATAAACGTAGAGACACAATCAAAGATGAAACATTGACAATTGAAAACAACCAAAACCCTAAAGAAAATGAAACAAAAAAAGAAAGAAAAATCATACCGTTGAATAATGGCCATGGAAAGACAGACAGAAAGGATAAGAGGAAAGGAAAGGGGGAGAAAAGAAAAGCAAAGAAAATAAGAAAAAGGAACAAATGGATAGATAGATAGATATATAGAAAGATAAGAGAAACGAACACAGGCACCACAAAGAGACTGGAAAAAGACGAGAGGAGTGAGGTTTCTTTGAAGGACGGTTATGGTGAACGCGCATAGGATCAAGCGCGGCTCGGCTTTAGCCGTTTCTGTCGAGCTAGCCTTATTACCAGTAGATTTTTTTTGAAAAAATGAAATAAATTAATTAAATCACACGAATTATCACCATCAAAATATTGACCCTATTTTCCCTAATAAAAAATTATTTTTATTTTTTAATTATGTACGATTTTTTATTTATTTTTATAACACACCATAAAATTCTGTTCTTTTAAAAATAGAGATAAGAAATGATCCTAAAATAATTTAATTCATATTTTATTTAAAATATATATTTATTTAAATATAATTAATATATTTTATCAATCAAATTAAATAAATAATAATAATCTTCGCGAGGTCATAATTTAGTTTACTATAATCATAATTATAAAATATTAATTCATCATAAATTATGAAAAACTATTATATGAAATTTGAATGATGAATTAAATTTATACAAAAATTTCTCAATTTTAAAAATATCAGAAAAATGAAAAATAATAAAAATAAATAATGATTAATTAATTGAACATTAATATTTTTAATTTTTTAATTTAAATATTTAATCTTGTAATTATGAAGTTCAATTATTTTGATTATGTATGAATCATTTTTGGGGTGAAATGCCATGATTCATGATGACTAGTCGTACGTGAATTATGAGGCTGATGACGCGGCTTCCCTGTGAAGATTAATAAAAAATAAAAGAAAAATAGCAGCAAGTCAATGGGTCAACTTCTGATATGGAATATGTTAACAATATAAAGAGGACTTTGGGGCTGAAGAATGGACTTGTGTAATGCCCAAGTAAACGTTTTATTCCATTCTTTATTTATTACTAAATTAATATTAATTAAATTCAACTCTTATATTTATTCTGAAACTAACCAATTATAGTATAAGACGAGCTAAACTCTTTGTAACTTCCTCACTTAAAGGTATATAAATATGAATATAAATATATATTTAAAGTAAAAATAGAATGAAAAATTGATTATTTTATTTACATTTTAAAAGAATAAAATTAAAATTTAATTATTCTCGATTATAATAATTTTCTTATCTTATTTTAATATAATAATAATAATAATAATAATAATGAATTTATAATTATTCATATTATATATAAAATAATTAAATAATAAGTATTCATATGAATAATAATTAAAAATAATAACACTTACTCTTATAACTAATAATAATAATAATAATATCATTATTATTATTACATTTCAAATATTATTATTATTTATAAGTATTATTTATATTAATATTTATTTTTTTGTAATAATTATTATTTGTATGAATATTTATTATTATTATTATTATTAGTATATATAATTGATTATTATTATTGTTATTATTTGTAATAATAAGTATTATTTATATTAATATTTATTTTTTGTAATAATTATTATTTGTTTGAATATTTATTATTATTATTAATATTATATATAATTTATTATTATTATTATTTATTATAATAATAAGTATTATTATTTTTAATTATTATTCATATAAATACTTATTATGTATAATTATTAATATTAATATTAATATTATAAATATTTTTATTTTATACTATTATTAGTATTTTATAACTTATAATTATGAATATATTTAATTATAATTATTATTATTATTTATAATCGTAAGTATTATTATTTTTAATTATTATTTATATTAATTTTATTAT
>CANYBF011371580.1:0-25214 GCA_948192965.1 Dalechampia spathulata | reverse complement strand
AATTGAAATGCCGAACCCAACTCTGAAGAAATTCGGGCTGCTTTCCAACACAGGAAGGCTCGGGTTTACATTTTCCTGGTTTGTTTAGTTGCTCAATTGAGTTGACTAGATGAGCCGGGTGGTGACTCCACGTTATTTTTTTGACGCGATCTGTCTAGTTCCTGTAGTAACTCAGGGGTCAATACTTTCGAGAGCAAGCACCACGGCATCTCACACCGAACAGCGTGCAGCGTTCCCACGTCCGGGATGCGCTACTCTCACAGATATGTTCAACCTTGATTTGCCAGTTGATCACCCAGGTTTTACAGTTGACCACTTGATGCAATAGTTATCTTGGGATCAAGCATTTGATTCCTAAACACTAGCAGTAAGCATTTGAACTTAGATTTTAGATAATTTTTATGCCTCGTAATGAAGCCATCAGTTCTGTAAATGACCATTGATCAACATTAACCAATTCACCTGAGCATCGGACTCCCGATAACAGAATTAGGTTACAACCTTAACATGAGCATCATATGATCAGCTTTGATCATTTAGGTCAAACACTAAGCTCTTAATGTTGGTATTGGGTTTCCCTAGGGAGTCACCATTGATTAACTCGATCGAGCAGTAGGTGCCAAATGGTAGAATTGGGTCGTAAGCCTCAACATGAGCATTCTACTTGGGTTATCCCTAGTGGATTACATTTTCCTCCCTAATGGAGTTACAAGCCTCAGCATGAGCATCACATGATCAACTTTGATCATTTAGCTTGAACATCGGGCTCCTAATACTGGTATTGGGTTATAAGTTTTGATATCCCCAACGAATTATATCTTTTACCTCAGTGGAGTCATAAGCCTCAGCATGAACATCTTGATTAAATTTTCTCTAGTGGATCACTTTTACTCCTTAGCAAATTATGGATTTCCCCATGAAGTAGCAAGCCATAACGTGAGCTCCTCGTAAAGATTGCATATCAACTAGCATTGATTGCATACCTCGGTACGAGTATCCACAATCGATCATCCCCAGTGGATTATGTTTCAACAAGCCTTAACTTGAGCATCAACAAGGTACTTTTCCTAACTCTAAATGAAAATCCATATTGTGATCAAGTCTTATTCTATCGACTTTTACTTATGTCATTTTAGAATGATTCTAATTAGGGGCAAACTATTGACACTGGATTTTCATCCTCGTGCGTGTAATTTCTAGTTTTTCTCAAAATGACTTGATACAGTGCTTCATTTTCAAAAATGAGTTGCATATATGCTTTTTGCAATACCATAAGTCATTTAGTCATATGGCGCATCTATCATTTTACAAGGATAAAGGCAACATATTTAGTTAGCCTTTTTATACATGCATGTTAGAACTTGTTTCCTTATTGATACAGCTTAGCACAATTTCTCATTTCTAAAATTTAGTTGCACATATAAGTTTCAAGACCCTACGTGTCATTTGGACATGTGACACATCTACCATTTGGCTCATGTAGGCCGATACATAAAGTGGGCTTCTAACTATGTCGGTAGACTATATAACTATATGCCAGCATAGAGTTAGAAAAATGCACTTTATCCTACATTGTCAATCAACTTGGGCCCATTTCCCAAGGGTCTTATAAATACCCTTTGGGTATTGGCTTTACACAACAATAACAATACAATACAAAACATGTTAATTCTAAAGCCTAAGCTCTTTTAAAATTAAAATACATCTAATTAAATAATTAATTAGGATTAATGACAAACTTGATTTCACTAAAAATCTTAAGCTTTTTGGATTTGGAGGAAGAACTTCTAGCCTTGGAAAGTCTCTTTGTTTTCCATTTTCCTTCAATTTTCTCCAATTTCATGCATTAATTTATGTTCTTGGTTGCTATACCGAATGCTATAATATCATTTAAGGTTTCCTAATACCTTAAATGGCCTATAGAGATTGAATAATTAACATTTTTATTCATGATTTTACTTTTTTTCATCTGACAAATGCCATATGCATCGCATATATTATTATGTGTGATGCATATTATTTGTTCAACATTATGTGTGATGCACTTTACATAATGTGTGATGCATTTAACCTATTTCCTTGATATAGGCAATGAATATTACATATTTTATGATGCATATATTAATTCATATGGACAAAAAAATCCATTTTTCAATCATTTTTTCAATTTGGCTTTGGATTTCCTTGATGTTTCTAATGCATTTATGGCCTCACAATGATTCAAGTGCAGTAGATATATCATAAATCATCATTATTTATTTGATTTTGGCTTCAAATTTTAATTTTATTGAGTTAAATGCTATATTTGACTTAATTGCTTGTAATTGACATGATTGGAATTAAATTAAGTGTTGAATCCATACTCTAATTAATGCTAATGATATTAAAGTCTCTCAATTATGATTTTTATTATTCAATTTAGTTGATTTTGCCATTAAATCAACGTAATTTTGCTTTGTTTTTCAATTAAATGTCATTTTGATTGATTTTATATTTGTTGCTATCACAAACCCTAATTGGATGATTGATAAAATTCTAAGTGACATTGCAAAGGATCTTAAAATCTTCCAATTATGGTATGATTGATTTTTGCTAAAAATATATTATTTCCATAATTGTACTTACGATTATTTCTATAATTGCATAAATATTACCAATACATGTTTAGGGATTGATCTTTGATTCATGTCTATATATGGCAGTGAATTTGTTAAAACATCTCGCTATTCGTTTTATGATTTTCTTTCCTTTTTTAGAACTTTCCTTTTTTCATAATTTCTTTTTTCAGCATTTTCCATATTAATGCATTAAGGCTCATGCTACCCGAGGATGTTTCCCGAAGTAGAGGAGATGTTACTACACATCTTAGATTTTGTAATAACGAAGACCCCTTTTGTAATAGAATGAACTTTTATCTTATTTTTCCTTAAATTGTATTATTTTTATCCCTCCGTCTATCCCCTATCTCTACTATCCCTTTCACCAGCCATTATTAAGTTTTATTTATATGGATTCATTTATTATATTTATCATAATATATGTTATGACATGTCATGTCACATGTTACATCACACATAACTATACCATGTCATATGCAAATATGTCATGTTATATACCAGTATGTTATATCATATGCCATGTTAAATGCCACTATGCCATGTCATTATTTCACGTCACATGCCATATGACATGCCACATCACATATAATTATGTAATGTCATACTATGTTATCATTTCACATACCATGCATATGTTATGCTATGCTACATCATCTCATATGTCATACTTATATCATATAACTCTATATATCATGTTATAGTTGCCATAGTATATGTTATGTTATGATTATCTTTATAATATCTCATGTTGCATGTTTAGTTTATGCCATTGCTTGCTCACCTACTTAGCATAATTAATCCAACTAAAACGGTAAAACCAAACTAAAAAACTCTAAGAAAATAGATCTTCACCACTCCAACGTCTAAAGGGTTTAACTTAGCACTATTGTTATGGATCAATTGAACTAAATCCAGAACCATCCAATGGTGACTCCAAACTTGTGACTCTTTTGAGTTTGTTTCATTCCTTGAAGTAGTCCCTTAAGAAGACTGCACTTTCACTTTAAGCAGGCTTTTGGTGCCGTCTATCCCAAGCCTCACTTTAGGTCACGGTGAAAGCTGCGTCCACAAGTAGTACAAAGTTTTAATGAATAATTTAATAAAATAAGAGTGATTTTATTTTTTACCTAATTTTGAAGGTAAAATACCTTCATATAATGGCATAATAACTCTATTTTGGAATGTCATCGAGTCCTCTAGATAATAGGCTTGCTTATCTAATAACTGATTCTAGAAATTAAGTTAGTTGCAAATCTTGTGGAATGTGGTCTCTAAGGAGTGAGGTCAAGCAATATCTAGAGATTGGGATGGATTGACATATCATACCGAGGTCATGAAGTTGGGTCATATCAACAATGTTATGATATTATGATGGTTATCATAAAGTATAATTTAATTATTAGTTTGAAGATACGCTTTTTTAAGGCTTTTAAAATCACTAGATATGTGGGAGATTTTATTTCACAATATGATCCATTTTAATTATATCTTAAGCATGTTAAAGTATGATTTAGAATATTATTTTGGCTTAACATACATTATAAAAAAGATGTTTGATGGCTACAAAATTTAGCTACGAAATTATTTTGTCACTAAATAGAGATGAAATGCCTACAGAATGGCTATGGATAAGAGAAATAGCGACAAAAAACAAAGGTGTGGCTAAAACCATCACAAAATAATGATGGAACTATTTCCATCGCTATTTCCATCGCTATATGGCTTTGAATATTATGTTCCATTATTAAATTCATCTCAATTTGACAATAAACTTTTAACCGTAGCCATATCCATCACTATTTTGCTACAAAATTAATTCTGTAGCTGAAATCCATAGCAACTTATTAATTGTTAATGTGTATATATATAATTTATAATGTATATATAAATACTTAGTATTAAATATTATAAATATGATATAAATAATTAGATAAATTATAATTACTACTATTTATATTATTTATAATTACTAATATTAATATTTATGTAATGTTTGTAAAATTTGTTTTGTATAATTATAAAATATGAATAACTTATTTTGTAAAATAATGATTTAGATAATTTATAATATTATTAATTAATATAAATTATAATGAGATATTTCAAAATATAAATAGAAAAGTATATTATTAATATTAAATAAAAATAAGAATAATTAAATGAAGATGCATCAAAACGATGTCATTTTGAATATGGCAAAACGATGTCATTTTGAATATGCTAAAACGATGTAGTTTTGATCTATAATGTACATTCCATTTGAGAATCCTTTTCTTCCCTTTTACAATTCCTGCTAACCTTAATTTCTCCAAATTGAATTTGCATTTCTCATTTTCTTGCTAGATTTATGTTTTCCTTCAAAATTGAAACCTTACAATCAAATGTAAATCCATTTTTCTTCTAGAGTTGCGTTGGTTATAAAATTTCCTACCAAAGAAAAGTGAAGCATTGCATTAGTAATTAAATCGAACAAGTTTGGGTATCTTAGTTTCCAGTTGACAGAAGAAATTGGAGAAGGAATTGGTGAAAGAGTTTGGGCATCTTAGTTTCCTGCTATGATTTAACATAACATCCTTCTCTTTTGTTTCTCAGAGAATTATATAAACAAAACATTGCATCCTTCTCTTTCTATTCTTTAATTGTTGTGAAAACTCTTTGTAATATATATATGAAACACTCAAAATCTCTTTTCAAAATATCCTTCAAAAAATAAATTTCATATTCCTTTAATAATCTTCTTAGAGTAAAGAAGATCATCTCAAGTCTTTGACTTTGTTCATTGAAAATATCTAGTTGTAATAACATTGATCTTATTTCATTCATAATAAAATATGCAATTGGGTATGCAAAGCCATTATTACATTAAAGTATTACTATTTTGAACTAAATGCATACATTAGTTTAAGGATTCAACTCAACTTTTTTTTTATGAAGTGACTGCTTATATGTTTTTAATGACTATAAGAAGATGTGAATGACCTACAAGTTAAAATGATACTTAAATAGTTCAATTTCCAATGGAATGGTACAACAAGAAATAACATATACATTTCCACATAAATCTGGTTAAACAAAATTATATCAATTAAAACTAAAAATTAAATCTAACTTTGATATTATACAAACTAATTAAACATTTTCCCATAAAAAGAAAAAAGTAACAATGAATATTTCTATACTAAAGCAAAAAGAATTTAACAAAATTCAAATTCAAAACTTTTATGGCAACATAAATGAATAAACAAAAAAATGAACATATTGAATTAAACAAAATTTTTGTTATCTTCATTCAAACAACAAAACTAAGAGAATGAATTTTTAACTTGTATATGAAACTTATCACATGCAATAACAAAATGGCATATTATATTATAATATATAGTAAATAATCATAAAAATTTAAAACCAACTTGCTTTTTTAAATGTATCATATAACTCTAATTATCTGTGAAATTGCTACTGTACTAAATTAATTCCTTTGGTGTATGGATCTCGCTTAATATTTTTCCAACATAAGAAAATGATTTATTTGCCACCTCAAGAAATATTTTTCCTTTATTTACCACCTTTAATGCATGGTTAATTCCAGTGTAGTTCTACATATAAGGTTTGATTATTTCTTTTCGTTGCATATATGTTTCCTTTTATTTTCTTAAGAATGGGATGAACACGGGAGATCCATACATTTTCTTATGTTGGAAAAATATCAAACGAGATCCATACACTAAAGGAATCAACCATAGCACAGTAGCAATTTCACAGGTAATTAGAGTTATATGATTCAAAAAAGCAAGTTGGTTTTAAATTTTTACGATTATTTGCCATATGTATAGTATAATCCACCATTTTGTTATTGCATGTGATAAGTTTCATATACAAGTTAAAAATTCGTACTCTTAGTTTTGTTGTTTGAACGAAGATAAAAAAATTTTATTCAATTCAATATGTTCATTTTTCTGTTTATTCATTTATGTTGCCATAAAAGTTATGAATTTGAATTGTATTAAATTCTTTTTGCTTTTTTTCAATATAGAAATATTCGTTGTTACTTTCTTCTTTTCATGGGAAAATGTTTGATTAGTTTGTATAATATCAAAGTTGGATTTAATTTTTAGTTTTAATTGATATAATTTTTTTAACCAGATTTATATGGAAATGTATATGTTGTTCCCTGTTATACCATTCCATTGGAAATTTAACTATTTAAGTATCATTTTAACTTATAGGTCATTCACATCTTCTTATAGTCATTGAAAACATATAAGGAGTTGCTTCATAAAAAAAAAAGTTGAGTTGAATCCTCAAATTAATGTATGTATTTAGTTCAAAATGATAATGCCTTCATGTAATAATGGATTTGCATACCCAGTTGTATATTTTATTGTAATTAAAATAAGATCAATGTTGTTATAACTAGATATTTTCAATGAACAAAGTCGAAAACTTGAGATGATCTTCTTTACTCTAAGAAGATTATTAAAAGAATATTAAATTTATTTTTTAAAGGACATTTTGAAAAGAGATTTGAGTGTTTCATATGATATGAATGAAATTTAGATAATAAAGTGATTTCATCATGGTTATCTATAATTTGAATTAATGATTTCTTGAAATATTAAAAATTACATTTTCTGATAACTCTAGTCAAGTTATATCTCCAGTTTTAAAAAAATCATGTCATATCTTCAAAACTTGTAATTGACATTTTTGAGATAACTTTTATTCAAGTTATCAAAACTCAAGTTATATTGAAGTGGTGCAGGAGCATGTTATATCCTTTAACTCAAGTAATATGGAATGCGAGTTACAAATAATATTTATAACCAGTAGTTATATTTATAAAACTATTCTACTCATGAACTTATTAGTAGGATTACGCTTATATGTTATTTTACTTATTATTAGGGGGTTAGCATTCATAAAATATTTCATATTATTTTATTCATTAACCCACTAATGAGTTAATATTTACAAAATTATTTATATATTGATATTGTTTTACTCGTTAAAGTGGTAGTAGGATAACATTTATACAAGTACCCATATTGTTTTACTTATTAGTTGGTTAATGGGATAACATTTATAAAATTATTCACATTGTTTTACTCGTAAGCCTACTAGTGAAATTATGTTTATATAACTATTCATATTATTTACTTATTATATATCCCGTTAGTGAGTTAATATTTATAAATTCACAAGCAACAAACCTATATAGAATTAAAAGAAAGATAACAAACACTATTTAAAGAACCAATAAAATAAATAAATTCCATATTCTTCCATGAGAAAATAATTTACTTTAAGCTAAAAGAAAATAACCAATAATAAAGACTACATTTTTTCAAAATGTCAAACATTTATAAAAAATTAATAATAATAAGTATAATAAATCCAAGAGAAAGAAATTAAAATAGAATGTTATTATAATTATACATTTCTTTCTTTCTTCTTAGACCCTTAAAAAAATTGCTATGTTGCATTAGTAAGCTTATCCTCAATTGACATTTTAAGTAGTGATTACTTTATATTACTATATAATGTTATATTACTTTATATTACTTTAGATATCTTCCTTGCATCATTATTTTTTAGATCAAATAAAATATAATATTAGCTTTCAAATTAATATGTTGGAGTATTATCAAATATCGCATAAAAAAACTAGAAAGCTTGAACTCAATATTTTTTATCAAATTTTTAAACTCAATACCAATAAAAAAAATGTTCCAAACATAATGTATAAAATACAAAATTTTAAAACTATGCATAAAATTAAAATAAAATATAAGCAATGAGATCATACCTTATTGTAAAGGATTCTCAGAATATATGTCGAGATTAGATGTCAATGATACAACCTGTCCAAATGGTTACCGTTGTTTGAAACAATTGCCAAATATGGTAACAAGCCAAATCCAGGTTTCACAACTTAGCAGCAATATGGTGAGGTTTAAACTAAATTCAAAGTGAGCTCCCAAGCCTATAAAGAAACAAAAAGACAAGTTTAAACCAAATGCAGCCTAAACTCCATGTATACCTATATACACATACATATACAAGTGACATGATCCAAATCCGATTCATAATTTGCATTATCATCCTTGTACAGATTCTTTGAACACTCTAATCAAATAAATGAAAAGAAAAACATTTCACCAAGAATGTGCATCTTCCTAGCTTTAATTTACATGTTTGAAATCAGGTACCCTTAATGCATCATAGTGTTTACTGCTTCCTGCCAACAAAGAAGAATAGGAGGAGGTATGATATAGACAACAAGATCAAAGCAACATTAAAGGAGATGATTAGGAGGAAAGAGCAAGCCATGGAAACTAAAAATCAAGAAACATTGACATGCTAGGATTGTTAATACAATGCAAACAAGAAAATGACAACAACATTACAAATGAAGATATAATAGAGGAGTGCAAATTGTTGTACTTTGCTGGGAAGGAAACTACTCCAAATTGGCTCACATGGACATTGATTTTGCTATCTATCAACCCATACTGGCAAGAGCAAGCAAGAGAAGAAGTTTTACAGATTTATGGCAAGAAATTTGGTAGAGGGAGGGACAAGACATTACAATCCCTAAATTCTCTTTGGATCCATACAAAATGGTGCTATTTTGCACTTTGCCCTTTATTTCTATTTGTATAATATATTCATATATATGTATTTATTTATTTATATTATATATCATTTCATTCTTTTCTAACATAACTATGTATTTCATAAAATTGATATTATTTTTTGAATATCATGCTTATTAAATGTTTTACACCATCATTTATTTATATTATTAATATACACTATAACAAAATCTTAAATTCTTAAATAACTAACATATTATTTATTCTTACCATATTAAATTAAAATTACATTTCCTTATTTTTTCAACAACATAAATATTAGTAATTGTTATTTCTCAAATTTTATATATAATACTAATAATAATTAATACTAATTGTATATATACATTATAAATTATATATGTATACATTATAATTACTAATCAATTAAATAGAAAATAAAAATTTCATTATTTATTTAGTTTATTTTTGGTTTAAAATAATACATAATAAAAATTATCATATTTTAAAATTTAATAAATAGCTATAGAATTGCGACATATTTTACGCTCGTACAGTTTCCATAGCTATATTATGATGTTTTTAGCTATGCTCGTTTTTCCATCTCTATTTTTTTCATTTTTGTAGTCATTCTGTTGCTATTTTGTAGTTAAATTACGTAGTTATTCTTCATCTTTTTTTGTAGATGTAAGTCTAGGATCTATTGTAGATGTAAGTCTAGGATCTATATTGATTTTCAAATTGAAAATTATAAAAATTTTGGATAAATTAATTAATGTTATAAAAGCTTAAGAGGTAAATTAACTATAAAGTTAATTTATGGATTAATTTATCATGCACTATAAAGTAAATTAACCTTTTATAAGTCACTTTTCATTTTTGATTTTAACTTGCATTATCACATTCAAAATCGTATAAAACACATTTTCTTTTTTTAAGTTCATTTTTTGATTTATTCATGTATTATTAGGCAGAACATTAAAATCAAATTTTTATATGTAAACTATCTACTCTAATTCATCTGGTAAAATTAATTATTTAGATAATTATTAACTTTTTATCAATTAATAATTGGTTAGAAAAGTAATTAAATGTTGATTACTCATTATTTATATTACAATTTTGAATGTAATGATAGAATATAATTTGATTTTTTTCAAATTGATAACATATATATTTATATAAAATTTAATACAATTTATAATATGTAATAATGAATTAAATTATAACATAATAATAATGTAATAATTGTTATCTTTATCAATTTATAATTTTTGTTACATGTTGACGTATAAATAGTTCTAAATTAATGTGCATAATGATTCAACAAGTTTTAAAATTTATAATCCTTAAATTGTAATTACACCACCACAAGAATATGGGATGTAGCTATAGTATAAGGGTATCATTCACTGGAACCAATAGTAGTCAAGTACTAGACATCAATTTCATTAATTATTTAGGTGATCCAATATTTGAATATAAAATATAGTTTATTTAATTAACCAAAATAATAACCAATTAACGTAGTATACATAATTTACAATTAAACATAAAGATGGATGAATACAAACATAATAAAACCTTTCATTAGCAACTCAAGTATCAGCTTTAAAGTAGTGAATTAATGCAAAATCTTTTCTTTCAAAAGAGGTTTTACCTACTGAAAACAAGTTAACACCCTACTTTTGTGACTGCTAAATCATATTCGATGATTAAGTTCTATTTCTATACTTTATATCTACAAATTAACTAACTCCTATGTCTAGGTAGTTATCATTCGGTGTTCTTAAATTTATTCTATTAATCTAATCCTTCTTTCAAAGCGATTAACGTAACTAACTAATATTCACATGTTAAAAGAGCCCATTCCAATAATTGAATATAATGACATGAAATACAACTCAAGAACATAAAGAACATCAATTTACTAATAAAAAAGGCAAAAATATTGTTTACATAATATTGAATGTTTGAAACTAAAATAAAAATAATGGAGAATAAGAAGAACTTGGATAATCTGTTGCTACTCTGCTTCTGCTCTTCCTTTCTTGCCCTATGATATTATCTTCTCAATGTTTGATGAAGATCTAACAGAGGAAACAAGAATCTAAAGAAAAGATTAGCAAAAATACACTTAAGTTGTCTAGGTTTTTTCTCAATCTCCCCCAAACCCTAATTCTATCTTAACCTAATTTTCTAATGTTTCGTGAGTGAATGAATCCTTGAATCCCCCACGTTGTGACTAACTTAAAGCTTCTCATAACTGTCTTACATCTAAATGCATCTTAATTGTACATCATTATGATCCTAGGGCTTGAAAACGAAGGGAAAACGTGACCTAATGCATCACACTAGTCGTGTAATTAATACACGAGTTGTGTGGCTTTCAAAATGACTAAAAAGAGCAAGAATTTAAAGGGGTTAAATTTTACATGAGTCGTGTTAGCCATATACGAGTTGTGTAAGGTTTGGCCATGGATGTTGGCATGCAAAAATTAATTAAATGAGTCTTACATGACTGGTGTAAGGCATACACGAGTCATGTAAGACTTGCACGAGTCATTAAAATGCTAAATCCTAAACTTAAATATAGAAAATTAAAACTCTTAAGACTAGTACTAGAATACTAAGCAAAATAATACCTTAAAAATCTATAAAATGCATGCAAGCCCATCTAAATAGAATTAATACCTAAGCTATATGCAGTAATTATAAAAATTATGCAAAACATAAGTAAAATGAATGAATTGAAACATGAAATGCAAGACATGAATAAGATGCAAGGCATGAAAATAACATGTATAATTCATCATATACTATTAAATCAAATAAAAATGCATGAAAACATGACTAAAAGAATCATTTAAGAATAGAGAAAAGTAATGATAATTATCAATTATCATTACAATATCATTTATCATTATACTTAATCAAATAATTAATTGGTAGTATATATCATATTGTACATGTATTTATAGTTTTTCTTTTTTAATAAACTCTTACAATTTTTTATAATAAATTTACACAAAGTCTCTATTGAGTCAAGATGACTACTTCAATTTTATTACCAAACAATATAAATAATATTTTAGTACTTATAAAAAAATTATTAAATATGAAACTTTGATTAATTGTTTTTAAAAAATATTGATCAATTTTGGTTAATATTTTGATTTATTAATAATCGATCTAATTGATAAAACTTTTAATTTACCTAGTTTAATTAACTAATTTAGTATATATTTTCTATAAATTATACACATCTTTTCAAATTTAATAATATTAACCATGAACCTTTTATGTTTTATAATTTAACATTCTTGTTTGATTTTGGAAGAGCTTATATGTATTTTAGATGTAATATTTGCATTTTACCACATTAAATTCATTATTTATTTTTAACCTTTTATTGGATTTCATAATATTTTAAAATTTAGCAATATGTTTGTATATTTAATTTTTATTTTTTACAATTCAATACATCAACTTAAATTGCATAAGAAATTGAATTTGAGAATTCAAAAAAACTTATTTTTATATATTACATGACATTTGTTTTTATAGTTATAATACAATTTGTTACAATTGTTAAAATTATATTAATTTTTTATAATTATTTTAAATATCACATGAAATTTTTATCATTTATACACTAATTAAACTAATATGCAATGCATAACCAAATGTTATATTTTCGTTGAGTTTTTCTTACAGAAATAAACCCAAAATTTTGAATTTTGAGATGATTATATTAGCTTAGAAAAAGTATTTAAAATATAGTAAATTTTGTTACGATTATTTATCTATGCATAATATAAAGAAATTGAATTTGTATGATTTTTTATTTATAAAATAGCTAAACTATATGAAAGAAATTAGAAATAACATAAAATATTTATTAATTATTTCAATAATAATTTAGTGATTCAATAATGATAATTTTCTTATATTTTTGGATCATCAATTATATGCTATTTAATTTCTAATATGAATGTTGAATGTTGTCAGATTGTACTCGTAAATGTAATTTATTTTACATGCAAGTCCACACATACTAACCTTATTTGATAATAGAAAAATAGAAAATAATTTGATAAAAATTTATTTAAAGATATTCAAATGGATGAGCATGGTCCCAAGCAGCAACTGTTAATAGCTTTTCATCGAGATCATTTAGTTGCTTTTCCTCTTTTTTTTAAGGATAATTTGATAGATATTATATTTGATAAAATAATTATTAATAAATATTATTGTTAGATCCTAGGTTTTGATGTGTATGTCACGTGTGAGTTAATTTAAGTTATTTATCATTTTTATATAAGATTTTGTGTTGGTAAGGGCGTACCTGTTTCAGTACGAGTGTACCAAATTGATTTGATGAGTGGTATGGCCATACGGCTGACCATACCAAGTCAGTACTATTTGCTTGAGCATGGTACAGGCATACCATTGATTGGTACAGGCATACCGTTGCTCGTAGGAATTTGGTTTGTCAGTAAACCTGTTATGGTACAGGCGTACCATTAGGTGGTACGGCCGTACATGAGCTCGCAGGAAAATTGCTTATCAGGAAAATTGTTTTGGTATGGGCGTACCATTGGGTGGTATGACCATACCGTATTTCCCTCCCATTTTTCCAAAGAGATTTTTAAATCCATACAAGCATTCAAAAATAAGTATGGTCATACGCGACTTTACAGAAAGGTTTCAAACCCTTTTTAATGGCTATTTTCTATATACAACTTTTATATCTTTCTTCCTAACGGCTAGTTTTACAGAGCATTTGTTCCATTGAGCTTCTGTTATCAGGAACAAGTAAGTTTACTTGTATTTTGTATATCTAGCAATTGTAAACTCTCTTTCTATTGTATTCCCACTTATGAAAAGCTAGGGTTTGCTTTTGTAGGTTGGTGTGTGATTAATACTTAGGCATTCATTTGTATTTGAGAGTTTGTGAGGTTGATTATTGTAAAGGTTTGAGTGTGAGCCTAGGAAACACTAGGGTTTAGGATTCATTTGTGGAATCCTTGTTGTAATTGATTATGATTTAGTGGAACCCTAAGTTAAGACTTAGGAGAAGTGGATATAGATAAGAGTTAATGTCGAACCACTATAAAATAAACATGTATTGCCCATTTTGCAAGGATTTTCATTTGGTATTAGAGCATTGGTGCTCATTGTTTAGAAGAAGTAAGATTCTTGAGTCAAAGGTCCTATGGCAGCAAGTGAGAGTCAATCATTTACAAGACCCCCTTTCTTCAACGAAATGGATTATCCTTATTGGAAGCACCGAATGGAAGTCTTCTTGGACAGTGATGGAATTGAATTATTCAACTTGATGGTAAAAGAGTATGCTCCTCCAACTATAATTGATGGTATTGTTTCTCTCAAAGATAGAGAAGAGTGGACTAGGGAGGAATTAAGGGTAAACTTTTGAAACAAAAAGGGGATGAACGTACTCTATTGTGCTATAAGTCGTGAGGAATATGGTCGAGTATCACATTATGTCACAGCAAAGCAAGTATGGACTACTTTAGAAACTCATCATGAAGGAACTAATCAAGTTTGAAACAAGAAGATTCAATTGCTGACATATCAATATGATCTGTTCATAATGAAGGCAAATGAGTCAGTTTCTAAAATGTACAATCAACTCATGGTGATCACAAATGGCCTAATGAAGCTTGGCAAGATGTATCAAAAAGAATACATCAACAACAAAATCTTGTAGGTGCTGCCTAAGAAGGATTGGGAGGCTAGAGTGACATGTATTAAAGAAGCAAATGACTTGTCCATACTATCAACCCATGTACTTCTCGGGAAGCTTCTTACACATGAGATTACCCTTAAGCAAGGGGTAGAGGAAGACAAGCAGAGAGGGATTGCACTCAAGGCATCAAAAAAAGAAGATACCTCTTCAACAAGTGAAGGGGACATTAATGATAAGATGGTTCTTCTCTTCAAAAAAAGAAGAATTTTCTCATGAAGAAAAAGAAGCTTGAAAAGGATGGCAAGAAGCCATTCGAGCAAAGAAGGGACTTCAACCGAAGGGACAATCCATGAAGGAATCAAAATGTTTGCTATGAATGCAACAAGCTGGGACACATGAGGAATGAATGTCCTCACCTCAACAAACCATCCAAGCCTTTTAAAAAGAAGGCATTGAAGGCTATGCGGGATGATGATAGTGAATCAAATGAGGAGGTATCCGGTGATGAAGAAGTAACCAACCTCTGCTTCATGGCATTCCTAAATGATGAAGAAAATGATGAGGTAACTACATCATCTCAATCCTATTATAGTAATGATGAGCTTGATGATGATGATGATTATGGTGCATTAGAGGCATTATTAGAAAAATATGACGACTTAGCTAAGAAGCATCAATTGCTTAAAAATAAACATGCATCCATGAAGAAAGGGGAAATTGTTTTACAAAATGAATTTGACTCTTGTAAAACAAAACTTGAAAGTCTTGAAAAGGAAAACAAATCTTTAAAGGATGAGAATGCAAAGCTTTTAAAAGAAAAGGATTTGTTAAAAGATAAATTGTCTAGGTTTGAACAAGGTGAGGTAAAGATAAATACTATTTTGAAACACCAAAAACTTAGTGGTAACTAAAATTCCTCCTACACCTCTAAGGGTACTGCTTTTGTCAAAGCCTCTACATCACAACAAAAACCTAATGATTTCAAAAAGAAAAATGTTCATCCTAAGACTCATAGAAGGCATATGCATAAAGTACATCATTGTTCATGCTCATGTAACCATAATCATTCTCATGCATCTAAAAGGAAACATGTGCATAATCATTCTAAATTTAAAAATGTTATATGTCATTATTGCAATAAAAAGGGGCACAAAACCAATAGATGTTTTATTAGGAAAATACATTGGAGTGATTATATAAATGCTTCTAACCCTCAAGGACCAAAATATATTTGGGTACCTAAGAATAAGTAAATGCATTTATATTTAACAGGTATGCTTGAGATCCAAGATTAGTGAAAACAAATGGTATCTTGATAGCGGATGCTCAAGGCATATGACTGGCAATGCAAGCCTCTTCTCCAATCTTGAAGAATATGAGGGAGGTAATGTCACCTTTGGAGATAATGCCAAAGGTAAAGTTATTAGAATTGGTAAGGTCGATAAGGACTCCAACTTTTCTATTAGCAAAATTCTTTTGGTAGAAGGATTAAAACATAACTTACTTAGCATTAGTCAATTGTATGATAATGGTTTAAAGGTTGTTTTTGATCGAAAAGGTTGTTTTATTTATAGAATTAGTGATGATAAATTAGTTTTTCAAGGAGATAGGATAAAAAATATTTATATGATTGATTTAGATTATATTCCTAATAAAAAAGTGAAGTGTCTTATTTCTATAAGTGAGGACTCATGGCTTTGGCATAGAAGACTTGGACATGCTAGTTTCAAAAGCATCAGAGATCTCGATAAAAATGAACATGTTGTGGGGCTTCCAAAGATCAAATTTGCAAAGGACAAGGTATGTGAAGCTTGCCAAATGGAAAAACAGGTAAAATCCTCATTTAAGGTGAAATACAAGGTAACTTCCTCTAAACCCCTTCAATTGTTGCATATGGACTTGTTTAGACCAACTAGAGTAGCTAGTTTAGGTGGTATGCATTATGCACTTGTGATTATGGATGATTACTCAAGGTTTACTTGGACTTCTTTCTTAGCTCATAAAGATGATGCATTTAATGCTTTTCAAAATGTAACAAAAAAGAATGCAAAATGAAAAAGGCTATTATATTTCCTCAATAAGAAGTGATCATGGAAAAGAATTTCAAAATGATAGTTTTAAATCATTTTATGAATTGCATGGCATTCATCATAACTTTTCATCTCTTAAAACTCCTCAACAAAATGGGGTAGTTGAAAGGAAAAACTGAACTCTTTGTGACATGGCACGTACAATGCTTAACGAGTATCAATTACCATAATACTTTTAGGTCGAAGCAGTCAATATCGCATGTTATGTCATAAATCGAGTTCATTTAAGACCAATTTTAAAAAAAACTCCTTATGAGCTATGGAATGGTAGAAAACCAAGAGTTTTGTACCTTAGAGTATTCGAATGCAAGTGCTACATTTTAAATACCAAGGATAATCTTGGAAAATTTGATTCAAAAACTGATGAAGGATTATTTTTAGGATATGCCACATCTAGCAAATCATATAGGGTGTTCAACAAATGTTCTTTGGTTGTAGAGGAATCTATGCATGTTGTTTTTGATGAAACTAATCCTTTTGGTCAAAGAAAGGACAATGTTGATGATGATGCAGGAATCTTATTGAAACAAAATGAAGAACAAGAGAATCAACAAGAAATTGCACTAAAAGATGTTGATAAGAAAGAACTAAATGATCTTCCTCCTCACCTAGCTGCACCTCTTATCAAGCGTAATCTTCCAAAGGAGTGGTAATTCTTAAAAGGACACTCAAAGGAACAAATTATAGGTGAAACATTAAAAGGGGTAATAACTCATTCTAAATTTAAGGATATTCATAACAATCTTACCTTTATTTCTTAGATTGAACCTAAGAATGTGAATGAAGCCTTAGATGATGAGAATTGGGTGTTGGCTATGCAAGACGAATTAAATCAATTTGATAGGAATAATGTATGGACCTTAGTACCTAAACCTAGAGATGCATCAGTTATAGGAACTAGATAGGTGTTTAGGAACAAACTTGATGAAAGTATTATTATAACTAGGAATAAAGCTAGGTTAGTGGCACAAGGATACTGTCAAGAAGAAGGAATAGATTTTAATGAAACATTTGTACCTGTAGCCAGACTAGAAGTTATTAGAATGTTGTTGGCCTATGCATCTCATATAAACTTTAAACTTTTTCAAATGGATGTAAAAAGTGCATTTTTGAATGGTTTTATAAATGAAGGAGTTTATGTTGGATAACCCCCTTGTTTTGAAGACTTTGAATTTCCAAATTATGTTTTCAAACTTACCAAAACTTTATACAGTCTTAAACAAGCCCTTAGAGCTTGGTATGATAGGTTAAGTAGTTTTCTAATTGATCATGGCTTTGAAAAAGGAAAAGCAGATACAACACTTTTCATTAAGCATTATAAACATGATATCTTGCTTGTTCAAATTTATGTTGATGATATCATTTTTGGTGCTACTAATGAAAAATTATGCAAGGAGTTCTCTGAGAGTATGCAGGGAGAATTCAAAATGAGCTTGATAGGAGAATTGAAATATTTCTTGGAAGTCAAAATCAACCAATTCAAGTATACAAAAGAGATGCTCAAAAAGTTTGGATTGGAAGATGCTAAAGCTAGCAGGATTCCTATGAGTACTACCATAAAGCTCTCTTTGGATGAAAGTGGCAAACATGTAGATCAAAAGAAGTATAGAGGTATGATAGGTAGCTTGTTGTACCTAACTTCTTCTAGACCAAATATTATGTTTACTGTGTGTATATGTGCTAGATTTCAATTATCTCCTAGGGAATCATACTTGAGTGCTATGAAAAGAATTTTTAAATACTTGATTGGAACTGTGAATTACGGCTTGTGGTATGGCAGAAATGATTCTTTTGACCTATCTGCTTATTCTGATGCTGATTTTGCTGGAAATATATTAGATAGGAAAAGTACCTTTGGCACTTATCATTTCTTAGATAATTGTTTGGTTTCTTAGTTTAGCAAGAAGCAAAATTGTGTGTCATTATCTACTGCTGAATCTGAATATATATTCACAGGTTGTTGTTGTACTCAAGTACTTTGGATTCAACAATAATTAAGGGATTACAATATTTATGTTTCATGTACATCTATTAAATGTGATAACACTAGTGCCATTAATTTGGCTAAAAATCCAATTCAACATTCTAGGACTAAACACATTGATATTAGGCATCATTTTCTGTGCGATAATATGTAAAAAGAGAAGGTTGTATTAGAATTTATTGATACAACTCACCAATTAGCAGATATTTTTACAAAACCCCTTAGTGAAGAACGTTTAAATTTCATTAAACATGAATTAGGAATGATAGATGGGTCATTTTTGAAATAAGACTGATTGGTAGACTTTAAAACCTTCAAGAAAATCAAAAAACTCCTAAAAAATTTTCTGTTTTAGTCCCCGTACGGCTGTACGACCTTTGGTACGCCCGTACGGATCCTCAATGACCAATTCCAAAAATTCTGGCAATGTTTGGTATGGCTGTTACTCAATTTAGTACGCCCGTACTCCATGTGGTATGGTCATACCAAATTTGGTATGCCCGTATGCGTTCTTTTAAAATTTTTTAGCTAAGAGCCTTGTACGGCCATACGTTTGTCTCGTACGCCTGTACATGATTATGAATCCCAAACATCTCCAGTTGGTACGGCTATACGTATCACTCGTATGCTCATACACAATATGAATTTTTAAGGCATTTTTGGCCCATACAGCCATACGCCCTGGCCAAATCCTCTGAAATCAATTTCTAACCCCTCCAAACTCCATTGCCCGTATGCTCATACGCGATATGAATTTTCAAGGCATTTTTGGCCCATACAGCTTTACGCCCTAGCCAAATCCTCTGAAATCAATTTCTAACCCCTTCAAACTCCATTGCCCGCATTCTTACTCATTATTCTGGTTTGTTTTCATTCATTTCCTTCTATTTTTACATTGCATTTTTATTGTTTCATTGCTTTTTACTATTTTTCAACTTTTTGATTTTTTGCTTATTCTAGGTTGTTTTAGCTCTAGGTTCTTTAGAGTTTATTACTTAGGATTGTGTTTAGGTACTTTATGTCAAATTTTATTGATTTTCATGCAAGTATCAGTTTTTATGTTTTTCAAAACTCATCGTTACTCTATTGATTTTTTTAAAATTCTATTTTTAACTTCACTGTCTATTTTTTACTTATTATTTATTGATTTTTAATATGTATACTCCTGGTGATCGCGGTGACTCTTCCTCATGAAGAGTCAAATGCACAGTACGTCCTGGTTCTGGTCCTTATGGTACCACTACTACTTAAGCAATCAGGACATCCATTCTGAGTGAGAAAGTTTTCTTTCACTCTCAATTCACGTATCATCCTACTCTTCGTCAGACCGGATTGGAGGATAATGTTCTAGGATACTTGGCCAATGTAGGTTGGTCAAACTTTATATTTATCCCTAACAACTTCATATAGTCTGTAGGTCTCGAGTTTCTACAGACTTTTTCTCTATCTACTTCCTTTTCTTGTACCTTCAAACTCTTCTCGAGGCATCATTATCTCTCTCCTTCGGAGTTTGATGCTCTCTTTGGCTTTCACGCCAATGGCATTTCAAATGCCAAATTCATGGTATTTAACCGCAATGCTTTCTGGAGGAATATAGCCCTCGACACTGCTTTCCGTCCTTCTCGATAGAAGGCTTTGTGCCTCAAGTCTCCTGCCTTCTTCTATTGTCATAGACTAATCTCCTATCTCATTTTTAGGAGATCCAAGTCTAATGACACCATTACGGGCCCTGATCTCATCTTTCTCTACTGCATGGTCACGGGTATCCCTATTCAGTCTGGACACTAGCTTCAGACCTCTTTCCATGAGGTCGGCGTTTAGAAGTAGCCTGGCAGGGTTATTTTATTTGGACCTGTCATTCATCATTCATCATATCTGGCATGGCTATTTTATTTTGACCTATCGTTCATGGGCACTCTATGCTTCTTGAGAGCACTACTGATGATGAGTTCGTTATTCATTCTAAGTATATTTCATGACGACTCAACCATCTTAGGTCATTGGATCTTTCCAATGACACTGTCTTTATCTACGACTGTCAAGCTGTAGAGGTTTGTCAGCGCCTGTAGGTTCCACTTCCAAATGATACACTTACAGAGTGGCTTGACCCTTCTGATTCATCCACTGACGCCACACACCAGGCGGCCCTTATCCGCAAACGATAGCATCACTTCTCTGGTGCATCTTCTTCCTCTGCTACAGTTCCTGATCCTACTCCTCCAGCTGCCACTACTACTTCTGCTCCAGCAGCTGCAACTTCTTCAAATTCCACTTCTTAGCAGTTTGCTATTATTTTGGCTCGACTAGATCGCCTGGATCTTTTTGAGCGTTGACTCGATTGCCTAGATCTTTTTTAGCGTCATTTTGATCAGATTAATCAACAACTTAGACATCTTACACAGCAGCTTGATCAGCATGTTGCAGACTTCCACGACTTCCAGACCTCCACTTTTGAGACTCTTCACTCCATCAGCATTATGGTGGAGCTATTTATCATTCCTCCACCAAGTCCACCTCCTCCTCAGGACCCATAGTGATAGTTTTGATATTGTCAAAGGGGGAGATGTTTTATGAGTTATAGGACTGTTTGTAGAGATTAGTTAGTTTTTATATTTTTATGTTACTTTTGATTTTATCATTGTACTAAACATTTTCTATGTTATATATATGATGTTTATTCAGTTCATTATCATTATCTTATTTGGTCTATTTTTATTTGCTTAGTGCTATTTACTGTGATTATGATTGAATTTGATAATGTGTTTTAATTACATTATTCTGTCTATGTTGAGCTATGTTGAGCATACAATTATTTTATTTCTCTGATTATTTGATTATGTCTATTACATTTCTCCTTCTCTTTGTGCTTGTTTGATAATTTATAGTTTCATGGCATAAATTCTAAAATAAAGGGGGAGATTTCCAACATTTTTCAAATTAAAATTTCATTTAAATGAGTTTATGAAAATTGAACTTAGATTGATTGCCAACATCAAAAAGGGGGAGATTGTTAGATCCTAGGTTTTGATGTATGTGTCACGTATGAGTCAATTTAAGTTATTTGTCATTTTTTTATGTAAGATTTTGTGTTGGTACAAGCGTGCCTATTTTGGTACGAGTGTACTAAATTGATTTGATGAGTGGTACGGCCATACGACTGACCGTACCAAGTCAATATTGTTTGATTGAGCATGGTACATGTGTACCATTTATTGGTACGGGCGTACTGTTGCTCACAGGAATTTGGTTTGTCAGTAAACTTGTTATGGTACGGGCGTACCATTGGGTGGTATAGCCGTACGTGAGCTCGCAGGAAAATTACTTGTCAAGAAAATTATTTTGGTACGGGCATACCATTAGGTGGTACGACCATACCATATTTCCCTCCCATTTTTCCAAAGAGATGTTTAAATCAGTACGAGTGTTTGTGAGGTTGTGAGGTTGATTATTGTAAAGGTTTGAGTATGAGCCTAGAAAACACTAGGGTTTAGGATTCGTTTGTGGAATCCTTGTTGTAATTAATTGTGATTTAGTAAAACTCTAAGTCGAGACTTAGGAGAAATGGACGTAGGCAAGAGTTAGTACCGAACCACTATAAAATGAACACGTGTTGCCTAGTCCGCAAGGATTTTCAATTATTAATATATTAACTTTTCATAATTTATCATATTAGGTTAAAAATTAAAATTTTATTTTAAAATTATTCTTATTTATTTAAAAATTTTACTTTTAAAAAATAAAATTTAAAATTATTATCAATTATTACCATTATTATCATCCAGCTACTACAAATATCAAAAAAAAAAATTTATATAACACCAAAACAATCCAATTAACAATTTATCACATCATAAATTTAAAATCAAAACAATATCACCTAATATTACATGTTATAATTTTTATAATTTCTCAAATAACCTTTCAAAAATACATACAATCTTCATATGCTACCAAGTCGAACTGGAGGAGTGTTAAATCTTCATCGGTTAACAAGTCGAACTGGAGGAGTGTTGAATCTGGGAACTGGCAGAATGTTATTTCACTTGGAACTGGAGGAGTATTGGAACAAACTGGAACTCCTGTTACCACTCCACCTGTTACCACGTGGAGTGTTATTTCACGTGGAACTTGAGGAGTGTTGGACCAAACTGGAACTGGAGGAGTGTTGAGCCATAACGGATTAGACTTATAAACCATCGATCTTTTCTGTGTCTTCCGGATGTGGGATTGTTCCCACCTTGCTGCCGCAAACTTCTTTCCTGTTTTTCTTCATTTTCTAGTCTTCTATTTCTAACATTCCCTTCATCATAAACCTCTAAGACATCCACGGCGTTGCCAGAACCCACCTGATAACAAAAGTGGCAGACTTTCACCATGCATACAACAAAGAGAAGAAAAAATAAAACTGTAAATGAAGAAGCTTGTGCTTAAGACCTGCTTTTGTGTTTTGAGTTGTTATTTTTAGAAAATATATAAATTGGTCATCAAAGGTTTTGATAAAGCATCCATAGAAGTTTTTCCAAAACCATTTATAGAATTTTTTAAAAGAATTTCAAAAAGTAAAAACCAAAAGTTGTTGTGAAAATGCAAAATCAAATGTATACCCAATTGACATGTTCTTTTCATAGTGTTAACAAAACCAAACTCTCTAACCTACACATCATAGCACTATTATGTATCACCTTATAGCATAGAGATTTTGAAAAGCATTCAAAATAGAGCAGGAGAGAAAATAGAAATTAAAAGAAAAAGAGACATCATAAACTTCCAAAACGTCATTAAATCTTATCAAAAGAAGAGTATTGCCATAAGAAAAGATCCTGAATACAAGAGCATCTAAAATACTCAACTTGAAAGAATATATATTTTAAAGGAATGAGTATTGGTCGCACAAGTGAACTAACCTTATCACCATACCACAAGACTTCTGTTGCATTTTGTGTATTATGATCAGAATTTTGAATGATCAATTCCCACTGATGATCATCCCGACCTGGTGGTTTAGGATCAATATAATCTCACTACAATTTTCAAGATCAATAGGTTTCAAGCATTGTTCTTCTAATGATTTACATTTCTTCGTGATCATTGTGTTCATTTTCATGAAATGAAGGTTGTCCCATGACTCAAAACTTGTTCCTTTCATCTTCATCGTCTGTGTAAATTCATATGCTCCATAATTTAGATTGCATGAAGATTTGCAAGGTTGACTTAGTATTCATATTGCATACTTCTTCAACACTGGAAGACAGTCCCCGTAATAATCCTACCATTCACCTGCACATTTCAAGATTGTAGTCTCATGCTATAGAATTTATTGGATCATAAAAAATTGTAATTTTCACTTGCATAAGACAATAAAAAAAATGAAAATTTTGTAATCATATTTATCATTTAATTTTCAAACAGATTTTATTAAAAAAGAAAAACATAATTGCTTCCCTGATTTCTTAACTTCTATATCATTTATAACCTTGTAAAGGATAAAAGTCAGATTGCATAAAGGTAATTTGAAAAAGAAAAGATGATTAACTTAAGTAGAAATGGATTGCATTTTTAAAATGAAAAAGGGTATTATTATTTATCATTTATATTTCAGTAAATAAAAATTTAAAACATCACGTACTTATAGGCAAATAGCTTGCTGTATAAAATGAACCAACATGGCATTATTCTTTTTGTCCATCCTCTTGTACATGAATAAACTACATTCCTGATCCCAATGAAATGATGAAAATCAATAAATCAACTAGACTCGTCTAACTCATAGTTTCAAGTAAATTATAGGAATTGACAAATGCCGCAATCAAATTTCATTTCTCTAGTTGAGCAGATCCCCTGTAGCTGCATTCAAGGGAAGGATAATCTGTCAAATTGGCTGAATGACTCTTCTCTCTTAGAGACTTGCATTATATAGGAATATATTACACACAATCTGTACCTAAAAGAATCAGCTCTACATGCCGTTATGCTGGCCTAAATATCAGCTCCTAATATAATCATAATCAACAACAATCTAGGCTTAATTATAGAAGATAAATATACACGATAATTACAGTAAAGGAGTATTATGTGGAAATAATATCTCAAGAGTGGACCCTACTAACATCCCCCCTCAAATTGATGCAGAGTTGTCAAGAAGCATCAATTTGCCCATTAGAAAGTGGTGACGTTGACGAGTCAAGGACTTGGTAAAGACATCAGCGATTTGAA
>CANYBF011371549.1:0-10824 GCA_948192965.1 Dalechampia spathulata | reverse complement strand
GGCCCCACTGATGCCCTTGGTGGGTCCCGCAGCGTAGTGGGCCAGGAGGATGGCATTTGCGATGCCAAGCGCTGTGCCTTGCGTAAGGCAACTAGAAGATGTATTCTGTAAGTACAGAATACACAGAATGGATTATTAAGGGTTGCGGACCCCGCTTGTGTACTATTCATGGTGAATAGTGCCCAAGGCCAAAAATGCAACACTTTGCATTACAACTGTTTTACCCTATGTATACAGCAAGGGAGGGTGTTCTGTATGCACAGAACACTCATAATAGATGGCGGGTCCCGCCAGGCCCCATGGTGGGCCCCACCAATTCTGAAATGTTCTATACATCATAACACATAGAGGAAGACACATGGGCCTATCTGTATACTTGGGATCGATACCGGGGACTAAATCCTAGCTAAATCAATAAAGATCCAAAATTATACGATGGTGAAAAGTCAGGGTCAATAGTAATATGTTTTAATTTTGTTGATCATTAAGTTTCATGTATTCACATTCCTTACAATTGCCTTTCTATAATTACCTATGTCCTATGAACTTCATATAGTCTTTGGACTTGATTAACTTTTGTAGGTATAAACATTTTATAATGAGGGTACCTATCTTGGTTTTTTTCCTATAAACTTGTCAATTTTTTTGACATGTAATACTTGCATAAATTCAAGAATTCCACCTACATGCACACACACTCATACTCATAACAGTTTTCCATATGAATGTTTCCCTTATCATAATGACTCTATCTAAAAGTCATATGTAATTCATTCCAAACACTAAGGCAACACAACCATGCATTAAAGGCTCCCTTTTCTACCATTACATCACCATACACAAGCTCATATGTTGACCTTTCTCTTGTAAAGGATTATAGATGCATATACTTACATATTCACATATTTAATGGCGTAACAACACCTACACACACACACACACACACACACACACACACACATATATATATATATATATATATATATATATATATATATATATATATATATATAAAGCAATCAACTTTTATTTAGTATGATGACTTGTTCTTCTTCATGCAAGGCCAACCTAATGGTTCATAGACATTTATTTATGGTTTGTACTAAATGTTATCATCAACTTGGCTAAATGTAATTATTTTTAACTAAGATAATTTGGGTATTCTTCATAATTAAGTTCCACTAAGCAATATTAATATATACATATGCATTTCTCTTTATTATTTCTCATTTAATCAAACAAGTATAAACCATTCATACAAGCAGCCATGTCCCTCATTATTCTTTATTAATTAGTAAGTTTATAAGGAAATTAAAAATTTCATGTTAACATTCCATCATAAATTTGATGTTTAATCATAATCATGCAACCCCTTTTTCTTTAATTAATTCCACATATACAAACATACATCCTTTTTGTTTCCTATGTAGCTAACATTTCTAGTTAAGTTATTAACTCATAGCACACTTATTTTAGCCTTAAATAAGATATTTACAGAATTATATGTGCATTACAACACTTAAAGGTTTGAAAAGCAATCTAGTTTATGGTCGTGATTCACATAGTTTTATAACAAATCCATACAAATGATCAATCCCAAGATTATTTCCTCCCAAGATTGATTGTTGTTAAAATCCTTTTATCAACCACGTCTAGTAATTACAAACTTACACACTTGCAATCTAATGACAAGTTTCATGCCTTTAAATCATAAAATATATATAATGAGTTAAGCCATTATTTTTTAGTTTCATTAATGCATTTCTAATTATCAAGTTTAGCCCAGTTAACTAGCAATTTATATGGTTGTTCAAAACACAAGCATGTAATGATATCGCTTTATATCATGTTTATAATGAGGAGTTAAGTAATTGCTCATGCAAATTGAGCATAAATAAATCTTGATAAAGGCTAATAAGTTTTAGGTACAGTCACATTATGTATTGATCATAATAATTGATAACTGTGCTTTTACCCTATATTTTTCCTTATCACAATGTCCTTTTAAACATAGTTTTCATGTTTTTATCTTCAAGCAAATGCATTTTCATGTATAAATTAAACATTTCTTAATAATTTTCACTCTATATTCATTTTGTAGCTCATTTCATGCATTTAGACCATTTAGCTATAGAATTTTGCATTTTAGAGTATAGTTTGTTAGTTT
Organism: Dalechampia spathulata; assembly: GCA_948192965.1. Taxonomy (NCBI): domain Eukaryota; kingdom Viridiplantae; phylum Streptophyta; class Magnoliopsida; order Malpighiales; family Euphorbiaceae; genus Dalechampia; species Dalechampia spathulata. The sequence goes on along the minus strand of CANYBF011371549.1, from coordinate 8,657 downwards.
CATGCATCTTAGTCTTAATCATAGCCATTTTTCTCATGTAATTCTTGTATATAAACTCTTTTGCTCAAGTTTTATATGTTTAGGATGGTCGTTTATGCATAAATTTAATGTTTTCATGTAGCACATGTCATTTTGGAGGCAACACTACTTGAGTTTGCCTTGAATAGATGGTGATTTTCATGTATATGTATGACATGAGTCATGTTATGACCAATATGACTCATGTTGGCCTCAACTTGATACTAAAATCAGAGCATAAAGCTCAACACAAGTCATGTTGACTTTTTCATCCATGATTTTTTATGCAAGGAATTGAGAGGAAATTAAAGCAGCAAGGAAGAGTGAAGAAGAAGCTCGAAGGAGGAAAATCTTGAAAATATTATGAAGACTGAAGATCTTTATTTCATTTTCTAGTGCAATTCTAATTTATGGTTGTATTTCTCACTAACATTATATTACTATTCAATTCCTTTTATTTCATTATACCTTAGTACAATTTGATCTTAGAGTTGAATTTTATGCTATTAACATAATGATAATTTTTATCTAGTAATTTATTTCTTATTCTTCATATTCTTATGTTAGGATTATTATTTATAATATTTTCTTATTGAACAAAAACCCTCTTAACTAATTTACATTAATTTGTTTGTTAATTACTTTGAAATAAGAATTAGTTAAATGGAATGAATATAACAATACCATGAGGTTAACTGCCTAGACATAGGAGTTAATTAAATGGAGGCTTGAGTGTCAAAAGTGTGCTTGATTACTAAAAGTAACCTATAAATCATGAAAGTAGATGTTCGCTTATTTTTAGTAGGTAATTAATTATCTGAAAAGAGATTCATTACATTATACATAGTCTTATTGAATGTTTGAATATGATTAATAATTAATTTGAGTTTCATGTTTACAAGTGTAATCTCAAACCTAAGCATATGTACATTATATAGTATCAATATAGCTCTAATTAGTTAGACTTAGTTAATTTATATGATATGTTAGTCATAAATATGGGTGATAATGAACCATTAATCTAATTATGTGCCTAGATCATCGATATAATCAAAAGCTAGTACTTAGCCACTCTTGGTCTTAAAAAATGATACCTTTATGTTGTACTTGTGATCCATACTCATATAGTGGTGTGGGTTCAAAATAAGGAACTATAAATTTAAAACTTATTGAATTCAGAATTATGTAAATAATATCATCTCATATGCCAAAAATAATTCACATTAAAAAGACCTTTATAAGGTTAAAAAAATTATTGTACAACCAACCTATCTTTCTTAACATGTAACAAACCTTAAATAAACCAAAACTATACAAATATCTTATTAGTATATAAATAATTCATCATGTTTGGCAAAAAATACAAGTGTAATAAATTCCTTATATAATTTAATGACCCATTAAAACATCCAAGGTCCATCAACTCATGCATCCAATTGATACGCGTAACCTTTAATCCTCCCATGGTAACTTATGTTCTTGGCCTTCCCCTTCAAATTTTAGCAATACACACACACATACACACCAAGTAGGTCATTAAACACATATAGATGTTCTTAACTTACCTTAATTTAAGTGAAGTACCAAGTACTTAAATACTTCCAATCAAATGAGTCAAGGGAATTGAACTCCTCCTCTTTCCACACCTTGTCTAAACATGTTCTTTTGGTGGGCTCTTAAAGTATCCAATCTCTTTACTTACTACAAGTGTTTCATTAAAATAAAAATTGATAAAAGAATTAATCCTCAAACATCAAACCCTTAAGCAAGTCCTTCCTTATTAATATAACAAACTGCACCTTCTAGTAAGCTTATTCTTACTTCATCTGTTCCATTCTATTCTATTTCTTGGTATATCTTATCCTAATTTTCCATAATTTAGTCAACTTATATCCTTACTTGATCAAATTTAGGAACTTTTAATAAATAAGATAACTTATAGGTACAATACATATTAATATTGATTTCTTTTATCTATTGAATTTTTCATATGCAACAAGTACATATTTCTAAGGCCAGGTTAAAATCTTAGGATATCATTGAATTTTAAGGATTGTATCAAATTGGTTACAAAATTTCAATTTTTTTTCCTTTTTAGACACAATAATTCTATTTATTTCATTGGCAAATTACCAGCAGAATTTTGATCAAATTTGCTAACATGACAAATAGAAATGGAATACGTGTCATGTTAGATGCCATGTCACTATACACATCAGTGCCACATCATCTTATTTTGTATCAAAATAATCACTGAACTTTATTACTTGTTTTGAAAAGATCACTTACATTTTTTTATAAAAAATTAATATAATGAATGATTAAAAATTAATTCATATTTTAAAATAATAATTATACATTATTTTACATATAATTTTATTACATATAATTTTAACTCAAATAATAATAAAAATTAATATTTCCTCATATTTTATTTATTATTTAACAATGATATTTTCTTAATATTTATGATATTTTTATTATAATTTATTAAAGATTTATAATCATTTCTATATATACATGAAAAATATGGATTGAAAAAAATATGAAATAAAAATAAAAAATAATAAAAAATTTATTTTTTTAATTTAATATGAAAATAAAATAATTTTCATGAAAATATGTGATTTAATTTTATTTTAATTTTTTAAAAAATTAATGATCAAAAGCATAAATATAGCACATATTTTTAGACATAAGTAATTATATATATATTAATCATATTATAGTAATATGTATTATAAATGTTTGTTAAAATGACCCTTTTTAATCTTTATAAAAAAAATTTATAATCTATATTTTTTCGATGCATATATAGAAGCAAATGTAAATTGTTAATTCAATTATAACAAAATACCATAAATATTACATAAAATATTATTTATTAAACAATAAACCAAGTATAATGAAATTCTTCATTTTAATTACTAATTATTTTGAAATTAAGAATCAAATAATGTAATTATTTTAAAATATGAGGATGTATAAATTAAATTTTAATCATTAATTACATTAAATTTTTATTTAAAAATGTAAGTGATCTTTTTGAAACAAGTAAAAAGTTTAGTGACTATTTTGATACAAAATAAGATGATGTGATACTAATGTGGAAGTGACATGGCATCTGATGTGACATATATTCCATCTTTGATTGCACATTAGTGTTACATTAATAAATTTGATCAAAATTCTATGGGTGAAATATGATGCCTAAAAAGCAATAATTGAAATTTGATAATGAAAAAAAATATGGTGTCCAAAAAGAAAAAAATTGTAATTTTATATAACAAAAATGGAAATATGATGTCCAAAAAGAAAAAATTAAAATTTGATAACCAATCTAACACAATCCCAAAATTTCATTGACTTCCTAAGATATTAACTTTCTAAGACCTTAGCGCTACTTAATTACTCTTAATTAATTATATAATTATTTTATTTATTTATTTCAAAGTAACTTATCTCTGACAACTTAATCATCATTTAAATCATATTACATCATTAATACATAATTACAAAAAATATTTCAATTAAGATAAATTAGAAAAAATAGTTTTTAATTTTTCTTTTTCTTTTTCTCTTCTTCTTTTCTCTATTTTTTTAAAATTTTAATTTAATTGCTTGCAACTTGTTGTTTTATGACTAATAGCAAATGCAAAGACTAATACATTTTACTTTGCCTTTTTCAAATAAAATGAGATTTTAATATATTGCATGTAAAAAATAAATCAAACATGGATTTGGCACTTATACATGTAATTTATAAGTGTTAATTTTATTTTTTTTTCTTATTTTTATTCTTAAGAAATAGCAAATGTAGATAATGTATCATTCTTGTTAAATAGAAAATATAATCAGTAAATAAATTACTTGTGAACAAGAAAATTAATGTAATTTATAAATATATTAATTATTTTAAAAGATTGTAAGAAATGGCACTAAGAATTTAATTGTATATTTATGATTTGTTCATACGTGTGAAATATGAAAACAAATAAATAAAATATTTATAATTCTGCAATATATGATACAATTGAAAAAATTAAAAATTTAATTTTTAAAGAAATTATGACTTTAATTTTGATTATATTCTTTCCTTGTTGTATTTTTATATTAAACTAGTTTATTGATCATTATGATAATTAACATACATAAAACTTATTAAACTCTTAGTAAATCATTTTCAGCTTTTTTATGTACAACATGATATAATTTAATTAGGGTATTACTAAGAAACTGATATTGCATGATAGAGAATTTAATTAGCTAATAACTCATTGTTAAAGAGGGAAGTGTTGGGTATTGGAAATAGCTAATGAAGCATGGTTCTCTAACTTGCATTTAAAACTTATTGAATGAATCACTGCAAGTTGGGTTTGAGTTTGATTCTAGTAGGTGTATATATATATATATATATATATATATATATATATATATATATATATATATATATATAATGTGATTTTTGTTGGAAATTTATTGAGATGAATTAGACTAGAATAAACCAATGCTTTTGAATGTTTAAATGAAAAGAAAATAAATGTAAACTTGTAGGTATATATAATGATATTTTATGATGGAAATGTATTGTTGTAGAAGAGTGTTATAATGTAAGAATACAAACTCAAGAAAGTAAAGAGAGAAGTAAACAAAATGATCTTGCTAAACATAAGAATGTCAAACTTTGTAGCAAGATAGAGAGTGCAATTGTTCCAAATTAATATTTGAATTGATATTTTATTTAAAGAAAAACAAATATAATCTAATCTTGTATAAAGGAAACTCTAAATTCCTTAAATGTATGTATTTATCTATTATTTGAAGTTTAAGTATACTATTATACTACTGTTGACCCTGTATTTTCACTTACATATTGCATTTTTGATTTTTCTTCGATACCATTTGGTATAAGTCCCTGTTATCAAACCTAAGTTGCATACAAGGGTTTTAGCCTCCCATGAGTGTTTCTGACATGTAGACCATGTTATTTTTGGTTTATGAAAGGTGGAGCATGTTATGTTAATTTTTTGATGTGCGAAACATGTTCTACAACATGTTATGCATGTTAAGTGAAATGTATAATTTGAGTTGCCAATTTCCCATGCACAAGTAGTGTAAGCCATATGTCCCCTTGACATTTTAGCACATTTAGAGTCTAGTGGGCATATGATGCATATTACTAGGCACTGAAAATCAAGAGCACATGTTAGGGGCTTTTCCTGATATATGATGCACATTTTGCAACATGCTGCACATGTTAGGTAAAATTGGCTAATGTGCTACACATATTACACAATGTATTATGCATATTATTATGAATTTTTCAAAACTCTACATTGTTTACTTATTCTTGGTAACTTTCACCCGTTTCCTATAAATATATATCACATGTATTATGCAAAAATGGTCTAAAAAATAAAAATTTAGACTAAACTTTACCAAATTAAAAATTCACTAATTAATCATATAATTAACATTTAACTAGGTGATTAGAGACAAATTTGTTCCCTAAATCCTTTAGTTTGAGATTAAGAAGACTAAAGCTTGCTTAGCACTTGTAAGTTATGGAATGCTATTTCCTTCTTTTTTTTTTCATGGATTTTATAATGGATCTATGATTTTCTTTATGATTTAGCTTTGTTCAAAATGTAACAGTAGCATTTAGGTTATTATATGAACTTAAATGATTTGTGAGTCTTAAACTTCTCTTTTTTCTTGAACTTAATTCTTGATTTTTGATTAAAAATCTCATTTTTTTTAGGATGTAATGTGCTATGCACATTATAATACATGTTGCACACATTACAATACTTGTTCTATACATTAGGCTTTTTTGGGTAATGTGCTACACACATTCCTAAATTTACTACCTACATTACCTTCAAATTTTTATAGTTTCATGATTTAGCATTCTAATTTGCTTATTATTTTTTATCCAAATCAAAGTCCTTAGTAGAAGTTAAGGTTTTTATAATGACCTAAATGATATTAATTCATCATATATTGATGCAATTTCATTGATTTTGGCTTAAAAATTAATTTTCAAGTTAAATGTCACTTTAATTTGATTTGAGTTCTAATTGATGTGATTGAAATTAAATTGGTTATTGATTCGATTTTGTAACTAATGATGGATGATGTTGGAGTCTTCCAATTTTAAATTTTCAAAATCAATTTATTTTGCATGATTTCTCAATTAAATACCATTTTAATTATGATTTATTATATCTTGATATGATTAGATTAAATTTTGATGTTAATTTATTTCCAAGTGATACCTAATGATCTTGGAATCTTCCAATTTATGTTTATGATCAATTTTTGCTCAAAGATTAATTTTTAATTTCCTTCACTTGAATTTTCAAATTGATGTCATTTAATTTTTTTCCAATGCAATTATAGATGATTAAAAGTGAATTGGAAAGTAAAAATGACTTCTTATAGTGAATTTGGGATTTCTTTTTCATTTTTATGATATTTTCATGATCTGGCTAGTGTTAATTTCCTTTTTCATTAATGTTTCCAACATATTTAGTGGACTTCAATCTTTAATTCATGCTTGCCTATAGTATTGGATTGATCAATTATATCCCCACCATCTTCATTGTCACCTAACATTTATTGATTGTATTGTTTGCTCGTGTATTTTTGTTTGTGTATTTTTGGCTCATGTTGCCCAAACCCATGTCTTTTTTCCTTAAATGGAGTGGACGGAGCATTGCTTAATGCTTATTTTGTATTAATGAAGCTTTTATATAATAGAAAAAGCCTTTATTTCATTTCCCTATGCATGTATGTGTAGCCTTATTCTACATGTATCCTTTATCTCCTTGATTCCTTTACTACAAGTCATTATTATTTTTGCATTTTATTGCTATGCATTCCATATATGCTATCTTGCTATATTTGACATACTTGTTACTATGCAATGTTATGTGATATATTCATACCTATTAATGTCTATACACTTACTTAAGTCAATTAACTAATTAAAATGCTAAAATTAAAATTGAAACTCTAAATGAATAGATCTTCATTACCTGAACCCATCTTTGAAGGGTTTGATTGAGCACTCATATTGTAGGTCGGTTGAACCAAAATCTAAAACCATTTGATGGTAGCTCCATCTTGTGACCTAATGTAAGCTTGTTTCATTTATTGAGGGAGCCCTTTAGAAAGATCACTTTTTCAGTTCAAGTGGGCTCCCAATACCATCTATTGCAAGCCTTGCTCTAGATCATGGTGAAAGCCTCACCCATAGTGGTGACTCCACTAGGGACCTATGGTAAAAGAGTGGTGGTATTATAATTAAAGTTTCATATCACTTTTCCTATCTTAATTGGTTAATTATATTGTATAACATAAACATCATCTATATTTTCATTAATTAATTTCTTTTATATCCATAATACCAGATGTTTCCTAGCATAGGCCATGCATACATACTATGTGTTGCATCATGTACATCAGAAAAATAAATGCATACATATATATTCATGCTAACTCTACCTGTCATGTGTAAAATATGATAAATCTATAATCTATTACTTCTCCTTTTGCCAAAACTTGCCTATCTTTAGATGAGACATCACTTACTACTATGAAAGATGTGATCAATAGTCTATGGAGAAACTACTGATGGTTGACCTCAAATCTCTCCTCCAATAATAGATCAAGGAGGTTTTTAAGCCTAGAGACTTCATCACCCCACCAGCTCTAGTCATAGATAAAGGGAAAGAGGTCAATCTATATGATGTCGAGATAGATGATGACAATCTACTTCATATGCATGCCATCCATAAACTAACCTATCTATCTTTGGTAGTAGTATGTGTAGCTTTCTTTCCATAAGGAGCTATTGATATTTAGTCTTTAGGAAGCTCTAGGAAGCCTTAGAGATGTAATAATTTTATTGGGATGTCTATTCTTCAGGAAGTGGAACTACTAATGAGAATTGCTAAATCAATCTCAAACCTTCTTTTTTCTATTAGAATGGACTCGCCAAGTGACTTTGAGGCCTAAAATGCTTATTTTTTAAATAAAAGAATCTTTTTCATTTGAACATAAAATTTCCTTATTAGAACAAAAGATAGAACAAATGTAGTTTATCATAAAGACTAAAGGCATGAGATATGATCTTGATTTTGATGAGTTCTTTGTTAGAGCTATCATGGGGCCGCTTACCAAGTTGAAGCTCCCAAATGTCCCAAGTATGGTATAAATGGAGATTCAAAGAATCATCTCAAGATTTACACTATGATAATGAGTACCATTGACTTATCAAATGAGTAGATAATCTGACTATACTTTATCTCATTAGAGGAACCAACGCTATGCTAGTATTATAGTCTTAACAAGGTAACCAAGGTCAAGTAGAAGCCTCTTTGTACTGCCTTTTGCAAGTAGTATGGGTTCAAGTCCTAGTTTGATGTTACTGTGAGAGTAGCGCATTCCGAACGTGAAAGCGCTGCACGTTGTTCGGCGTGAGATGCCGTGGTGCTTGCTCTCGAAAGCATAGACCCCTGAGTTACTACAGGAACTAGACAGATCGCGTCGAGAAAATGGAGTCGCCACCCGGCTTATTTAATCAACTCAATTGAGCAACTAAACAAACCAGGAAAATGTAAACCCGAGCCTTC
>CANYBF011370998.1:0-12104 GCA_948192965.1 Dalechampia spathulata | reverse complement strand
TCATTTACTTAACATGCTATGCATATAGTATGTCATCCATTTAACATGCCATGCATATGGTATGCCATACAATTATACCATGCCATGTTATAATTTAACATTTCACATGTCATGTCACATGACACAAGCACATTCTACTATACATGTCATGCATATGCCATGTCATGCATCATCATACATGTCACGCATAAGGTATGTTATTTACTATGCCATGACATGCATATGCCATGACATCCATCATTTCACATATCATGCATATGATATGCCATTCATCCTATGCATCATGCATACGCTATGCATATATCACGCATACGTCAAAATGCTACACAACCCCTAAAACGTTAATGCATAACGTAATATGCTATTTGCCATAATGTGTACTTACATATTAGGATTACCATATAATGCATATGATATGTCATTCACACTCATGACATGCATATGCCGTGCTACTTTTATCGCTATATCACATGACATGCATATGCCATGCCATCTAACTTTCATATAGCTTTATATGTCATTTTACGTGCAACCTTGCAACGCCAATTCATATGACGCGTTGTGTGCTTACAATTACACTCGCATTCTTGCCTGCTTAGGACAATTAATTCCAACTATAATGGTAAAATCCTTTTTGGAAACTCATAGAATAGATCTCCACCACCCGAACCCAATCTCTGAAGGGTTTAACTAGCACTCATGCTATGGGTTGGTTGGACCAATCCGGAACCATCCAGTGGCGACTCCCTTGTGACTCTTTTGAGTCCGTATCATTCCCTAAGGTAACCCCTTAGGAAGACTGCGCTTTCGCTCCAAGTGCGGTCCCTGGTCTGTGACTTTCGCAAGCCTCGCTCTGGGCCCCGGCAGAAACCGGCGCTCACATCTATCATATAAGATCTTTGAGAATATAAAATCTGAGATATGTTGTAACATCTCCTCCACTTGAAAAAGCATCCTTGGTTAGCACGTGCCCTAATGCATGAATATGGAAAGTTCTAAAAAGGAAAGTACCAAAGAAGGAAATAAAGTTATAAAAGGAATGTCAAGATATTTTGATCAATTCACTACCACATATAGACATGAATCAAGGATGAATCCCTAAAACATGTTAGCATATTCATGTAAATAAGGAAATAAACATAAGTATAATTATGCAAATAAATCTATTTTTGGCAAAATTTAATCATACCATAATTGAAGGATTCTAATATCTTTTTGCAATATCACTTAGAATTGATTCAACATCCAATTAGGGTTTATGATAGTAACAAACATAAAAGCAATTAAAAATGACATTGAATTGAATAATAAAGCAAAATTGTATTGATTTGATTGTAAAATCAATTAATTTGATCATGAAAATAAAGATTGAGAGACTCTAATATCCTTAGCATCAATTAAAGTATGGATTGACACTCAATTTGATTTCAATCATGTTAATTGCAAAAAATTAAGTCAAAAATAGCATTTAATTCAATAAATTTAATTTTAAAGCTAAAATTAAAGAGATTATGATGATTTATGGTAGATCTAACCTATTTAGATCATTATGAGACCACAAATATGTTAAAAACATCAAGGAAATTCAAAGCCAAATTGAAAATGATAAAAAAATTACATTTCTATCAATTTTAAGTGTTATATGCATCACATATAATGTAAGATGCACCGTACAAACAAAAATCAATCTTAGATGCATCATATAAAATGAAAGATGCATCATATATAATGTTGAACATGTAATATGCATCATATATAATAATATATATGACACATATAGCATTCGTCAAACAAGAAAAATCAATTTTTGCAGCAAAAACATAAATAAAATGCCAATTATTTAATCATTAAAGGCCATTTAGGGTATTAGTAACCCCCAGATAACAATGTAGCATTTAGAATAGCAACCAAAAGCATGAATTAATGCATGAAATCAAAGAAAATTGAAGTAGAATAGGAGAAGAGGGCTTACCAAGGCTAGTAAAGTTCTTCCTCCAAAATCCCAAAAGCTTAGAGTTTTAGTGAAATAAATTTAGTCATTAATCCTAATTAATTGTTTAATTAGGTGAATTTTAATTCTAAAGAGCTTAGTGTCTTAGAATTAAAATGTTGTGTATTGTATATGTTATCCTTAAAGCCAATACTCAAAGGGCATTTTTAAGACACTTGGGAAGTGTGCCAATAGTAAATTAGCAATATAGGATAAATGAGCTTTCCTAGCTATATGCTATGCATATAGTTGGAAAATCAACTTTATGAAACCTACTTCATGCCTCAGTTTACACGAGCTAAATGATAGATGCACTACATGATAAAATGACTCATAAGGCTATGAAACTTACGTGTACAACTCAATTTCAAAAATGGGAACTCATATTAAGCCATATCGATAACGAAACACGTTGCAGCACGTGCACACAAAAAGGCCAACTTCATGCATCACCTTGTACGAGAAAAATGGTAGATGTGCTATATGACCAAATGGTTTATGGCATTGCAAAAAGCATGCATGCAACTTAGTTTTGAAAATAAAGTACTATACAAAGTCATTTCAAGAAAAATCAAAGATTGCACATACGGGGGTGAAAATCCAATGTCAACATGTGTGAAGTGATATGGATACTCAATTATTAAAGGAAATTGACCAAGAGATCCAAATTTTTTTAAAGTTATGATGTGATAATCATGCAGCTTTACATATTACCTCTAATCTAGTCAATCATGAAAGAAGAAAGCATATTGAAAGCATATTTATTACAAGTTGAACATGACTGATATATATGCTCCAACTTAAAGGGAGTATTAATTAAGCAAATATTTTGTATTTATTAGGATATTATATTCAATGAAGTAAATATAGTGGTTGATATTTTTATAGGAACTAAAGCTCAAGAAGATACTAAACATAGACAAAGTCGATGAAAATGAAGGAATGAATGACAAGGTAGAAATAAGTTACACCATCAATCAACAAGCCACTATAGCTAAAATTGAAGCCCTTGTCCTCCTCCTTAAAGTACATTTATATAGAAGAGGATGAAACAACTCCTTAAATTATAAATGCAATGTTAAAAAGTGATCATATCAAGGAAGCTATCAATTATATCTAATGATAAGCTAGGGCTGTTAGGTATCAAATTTATGAAATCAAAGGAATTTTTCCTATAATTTGTATGCATAAGATCTTATTAGAAGAGGAAGCTAAGATGATTAGATAACCTAAAAGGTGTTTAAATCCAAATATACATGAGGTAATCAAAAAGGAAATCATAGAACTCTTAGATGCAGGAATCATATGCCCAATCTCAAATGGTTCATAGGTAAGCCTGATTTAATGTGTGCCAAAGAAAGGAGCACAACGGTCATAAATAAGGAAGGTGAAAAGATTTCAATGAGAATGATAATTGGGTATCATGTGTATATCGATTATAAGAAGTTGAATAATACTATAAGGAAGGATCACTTTCCCATATCTTTTATCAATCAAATGCTTAATGAATCATAACGCATAATTTTTACTGCATATTTGATGGATATTCAAAATATTTATAAATAGTTATTAATATTTATAAATAGGATATTTACTACTTCACCTACATAATTTTGCTTATAGGTGGATGCCATTTGATTTTCTTAATGCTCCCACCACTTCAAAAGGGTATATTACCTCCATTTCTTAGATATGATTAGTAAGATTATGAATATCATCATGAATAATTTTACTATCTATGGAAATAGTTTTAAGGAGTGTTTGTAAAATCTAAATAAAGTATTATCATGATGTGAAGAAGTGAATTCATTTTCAAATTGAGTGAAATGTCATTTTATGATAGATGAAGGAATTATCTTAAAATATAAGATTTATAGTGATGGTGTTAAAGTTGACATGCTAAAGTGGAAGTAATAAAGAGAGTTAATATGCTAAAAAGCAATAGAGAGATTAACCCCATCAACATCTATTAAAGGAATTTAAAGCTTTTTTGGATATATCAAGTTTATAGAATATTCATAAAAGATTTCTCTAAGATAGCTTAGCCTTTATTAAACTTGCTAAAAATATATGTCTCATTTGTCTTTGATGAGAGGTGTAATCAAGCATTTGAGATTTTAGAAGGAAAGTTAGTAACTGTACCTATAATTTCACCTCTATATTAGAGTTTACCATTTGAATTAATATGTAATGCTAGTGATTTTACACTAGGGATAGTATTCGGACAACGCAAAGAGGGAAAATTGTGTGTGGTCTACTATGTTAATCTAACTTTGAATCTAACTCAGCTTAACTATACTACCATGAAGGATTTTTTAGTTATTATATTTTTCATTAATAAATTATGCCCATATCCTTTAAGATCTGTAATGGTAATTATCACGAACCATACAACTATGTATTGTTTTATGAACAAGAAAGATGTAAAACCAACATTGATCTAATAGGTGTTAATATTACAAAAGTAGAAATTCACGATAAGGAGGACTTGAAAACTATGGTAACTCATCTATCTAAGATGAAATATTTAGAAGATACAATTATAGGTAATGAACCCATTAATAAATTATTCCCTAATGAATAATTATTTATTATGAAAAAGTTACCTTGGTTTTCTAATATAATAAATTATCTTATATGAAAGTTAATGCTAGAAGACTAAACTTACTAAAAATGGAAAATATTTTTATACGAGATAATTTTTAAGATGAACTATATCTTTTCTAAATGTTCAAGGATTAGGTAATGTACAGATATATCCTTGAAGATGAACTTAGTGTACTCCAACATTGATCATACATCTACTAAAATGTGTGAACTCATGTCCTTATATGATCATTATCAAGGATTAGGAATATTAGAAAACGAGACAAGATGTCTTAACATGAAGTTATGGTAGTGCAATTGTTTGATGTATGAAGCATCAGTTTTGTAAGACTTTTTTCACCATTTTATAGACATAAGTATATTTTAGTTATGATAGATTATGTAATAATGATACTAAAGTGGTTGGCAAATTCTAAAAAGCATATTTAATATGTTTGGATGTCATCATATAATGATTAGCAATGGTGGGCAACACTTTTGCAATTAACATATAGATTCATTGTTGGTCAAATACAAAGTAATTATACTATATTATCTTCAAACTTGTGGTTAAGTGGAAGTTTCTATTTGAGAGATTAAGCATATATTAGAATAAATAACAAACTCATCTCGCCTTATAAATGGTCATAGAAATTAGATGATGCATTATGGATGTACTAATCAACATTCAAAACTCCTATAGGTATGACCTTATATAGACTTATCTTTAAGAAGACATATCATTTATCAATTAAACTCTAGCATAATGCATATTAGATCATACAATTCTTGAATTTTAATGTAAAAATGCCCAAGAAAAGAGGATTTCAAATTTAAACAAATTGGAGGACATGTGTTTTGATGCTTATAGGAATGTTGAATTATATAAGGAGTGAACCAAACTTGAGCATGAAAAACATATTTCAAGTAAGCAAATTACAAAAGAAAATTTGGTTTTATTATTTAACTCTCATTTACATTTATTAAATGGAGTAATGGAGTTAGAAGGTACAAATGGGCCTTTTAAGATAAAAATGGGTATTGAGTCAAACCTTATTATGGAGGTCAAATTGACCTACAAATATTTCCTGTTTATTTTTTAATAATTACATTTAACCATCAAGATTATAAAGGAACTACCTTTAAACAAAAATATCAAATCATCAAGTAACCAAGTTATATAATATAAACCACATCTCATTAATACAAAATAAATAACAATAGTTAGTTACACCTCAATACAACTTATAATCTCATTTATTTGTATCCATGTTGATTAGTAAACATATATATAATGTAAAAGTAGTGAAAGTTTAATTGTTGTTATGCTATGAAAGTTCCAAGGTGAATGAAGTTGGAATTTATGATTACAAAACATAATCATCAAATAACAAATAAATACAAGTAGCTAAGGTGATAGATATGATAATGTTCTATTAAATGTTACATAATATAGAATACAAATATGGTAATAATAATAAACGTCATTATATTAAAAGAAAAGGCATACCTCAAACATAAAATAATCACCTCAATAGTACATAAGTTTCTTAAGTTTTTTACTAAAAAAGTAATTTTCACCAAGAAAGATTTTTAATATTCCAAAATTCAAAATTAAAGAGGTATGAGAATAAATGTGTTGATTGCTTAGTGTCTATATGATTAGTTCTATACCAAGCATCATTGTAAGAGCAAATAAATTGCTAATGATAGGATCGAATACTAGAAAATTTGATTATTATCAAGTACCACAAGCAAATTATAATTGATTATTTAGGAAAATGGAGAAGTTAAGTGATTTTTATTTTAAACACCTTAAATATTTAATGAACTATAAAATAATGATATAAATAGTAAGAAAATAAATTTTAAATGGTAAAGTTTTCAATTAATATAAATTAAGGATGCAATTAAGTATTTGATGCTTAATGTGAAAAATCAATTGATGAAAATAATTAAAAGACTTTCAAAGAATGATGATTATATATTTCAAAATCTTTTTTCTAAAGTAGCAATGATTAACTAAAATCAACATAATCCTACTCATATAGTGAAAATGATAATGTTAAATTATTAAGTCTCATCATTAGAATTTATCATCATGAATAACAATCTATATTCTTATATAAAAATCATTCAAGCATGTCAATATCATTCTAGTTAATTAATCTTTTTTCCAAAGTAATCAATATAACCTAAGTGAATAATATTATATATGAGTGGTCAATCCATATAGAAATTGAACATTCATTAAGATCAATAAAGACATGTAGAAGTCATTTAATCATCATTCAACATTCATACACATACATCATTCCATCCTAAATGCACACGTAAGATGTATACTCAAATATAGTAGTAACTTCTAAATAAAAAGGCATAAAGAAGTAAAAGTATGTATGTTCAATAGACATAAAGTTATGAGGGAAAGATATAAAATAAGTAAGGTGGAAGATCTTTCAAACTTCAAGCTTGATATAATCCAGTTTTCTCCTTATTCAAAATCTTCTTCTTTTGTTCTCTTAAAGTTCTGTCAAAATGAACAATAATGGAAGAGAAAATAAGATTCTTCACTAACTCTCTAACAAAACTTATTGCTATAAGCGTAAGTCCTTAGGCCTAAATGGAAAGAAATTGAAAAACTCAAAATGTAAATGTGTATGATTAGATCATATATACCTCTAAAAACCCCTAAAACTATGTTAACAACATATGGGAAAATCCTATTTTGTGTGTGTGATCATAATAAGAGTGAAAAAATGTTAAATTTATGACACTGCAGGTCAACTCAAGTCAAGCTAAGGTCAACTTGAGTTAAGTTGACAATAAAATGTTAAAGGATTACATGTCAAGCCTAACTCGAGTCAAGTTAGCTTTAACTCAAGTTGAGTTTAGCAATTTAACATAAAATGTAAAAGTTTCAAAATGAAATTGAGTCAAGTTCAATAAAGGCCACTTGAGTTAGTCACAAACCATGGAAACATAAAAGAATGAGGCATTAAAACTTATATTACCATGAATTAAAATATTCACTTACATTTGAAGACAATATATAATGGAACTGAGTCATGATTGGAGCTAAATCTCAAAAATCAAAGGATTATAATCAAAAGTATAGGATTTTGTTGACTTTTCAATTTTGATGAATGTCAAAATTGATTATTTTTCAAGTGTGTGTTTAATTAATTCAAGTGATTTTTATTTTATTCATATTTATGATTTTGGAATAAATATTTGTTATCCTTGAATGTATTTGTTAAATCACATCACCTTAGATTTTGACGTAATTGATTATCTTAATTATTCTTATCTTTGATAGACTTGTTTTGATTCATGTGATTTTGGTTCTTAATGCATAATTGATGTTAACTATTGATTTCTTATGATTATTGATTATTTGTTTAAATTAGATAATTAATTTATTTGATAAATATTTTAAAGATCTCAATCAGATAATTTGACTTATTGTTTTTAAAAATTATCTAATTAATTTATTATGATTATTTCAAATTTTAGAATGATATTTATCTTATCTCTTAAAAATTTTTATAACTTTATTTATTTCCAAAATACTTTATGATAGATTTAATTTATTTGATTTTTCAAAAATCAAATATATTAACTATCAACGTGGAAGGAAACATATTAGTTCATCTTTTGGAATCTAATCAAATCAACTACAATTTTAAAAGCTCTTCAACACATATCATGAAACAAGTTAAGAAGGAGTTTTTGAAAGATCTTTTTAGTAACGAATTCCTTAGAATTTTTATTAAGAAAATTTTAAGAATATGTTCCTTATAAAACACAAAGAAAATATCTTTCAAAATATAAAAATTTCTTCTTTTGATAAAATGATTTTTGGATATTTTAAAATGGTAAGTTTTTCAAAAATCTAGTTTGATAAGAAATATGTCTATCACGTAAATCAAGTTATTTTCAGATTAATTTGATAAACTTATATTTTTATACTCTATGTATTTGAAATATAACAATCACATTTTTTAAATATAAATACATGCATTTCAAAGATTGAAAACACAAAATAATAAGATAGAAAATGAAAAAGATTAAATCTATAATATCTTTAAAAGTGTTTTCTAAGAGCTTCATTTGATAATTTATTCTCAATCTTTTTAATAGGTTTTGTAAATGTATGAGAATTATCATTTAATCATTTTATTATTATAAAAAGTTATCAAGTTAGTCTTTATGAAAAAACTTAAAGAGCTTACAAGTGTAACACCCATACTCATAGCATCTTTTGTGTGCTTGCATTTTATGCATGCATTATGATGAAGGAGAGATGAAAGTATGAAATGCATGATAATTTTATGATTATGAATACCTTGAATTGATTTATGTGCCATTAAATGTCTTAGAGATGATTGAAAGTTCATACGATATAGAAACTATAGAGAAAGGAATATAAACGAAATGAAAAGAAACATCAAGTGATGAGAAAGTGTATAAAATGCCTTAAGATGTGCATTATAAGTGTTTATGTGCATGGTTTTTAATAATGCTCAATTGTAGAATTAAAGCACGGAAAGTGACATCTTGGCATGCTAGACATGTTATTGTATGAGAATATACATGATAAAATGCATAAGAGGAAGTGCTGGTGAAGTTAAAATTAAGAAAATATCAAGTATGAATTTAGAACATAAAAGTCATTTTATAAAAAGAGAAGGGCAATTATGAAAACTAAAAATATATATGTATGTGTATACTTATATGCATGTATGACATGTATGATATGTATGACCATAGTATGGAATTATGTAGAAAGTAATTTATTAAAGGAGTAAGAATTCAATTTAGTTAAGGAAATTAATTATATGTTGACAAATGTCAACTTATGATTGGTTCCTTCTTTGAAATTGTTAAAAATAATAAAATAAATCATTAAATATGAAATAAAGAGAAGGAAATGTAGGATTCACCATTCTAAACTCCAAAACATTTGAACTGCTTCTCCTTCTCCTCCTTCCATTCTAACTTGAATAATATTATAAATCCAAGGTAATTTTTCATGGAAATTCTATATTTAAGGGTTTTCCAGCTTGTTATCTTCATATATGTGTTTATTGCTTCATATTATTTGATATACTTAATGTATAGAGCATGTATGGTTTTCACCTAACATGAAGAACTTAAAGTAAATGAAGGAAAAATGATGGATTTGATGAAATATGTGCATAAGCATGCTTACCATGTTATTTTGGTACAATTGAAATGAAGTTGTGTATGTGTATGAGTTTTCATGCAAATCTTAACTTGTATATGATGTAATTGACTCTTAATTTATTGTACTATATGTGAATGATGAATTTCAGGTGATGAAATATGCTAAAAGATATGAAAAGGGTGAAGGAAGGTGGAAGAAGAGAAGTGATTGTGAATGAGATGTTTACTGCCTTATTTTTAAAGCATGAGTTCCTTGTAGTATAAGAGGCAAACATTGTGTTTTGGATTGATTTTTATGGATGAAATGCTTAATTTATGTGTTGGAATATTGATTGTGTAATTTGAGTGCAAATGGAAGTGAATTAAAATGTCAAACATGCATTAGAAATGAAGTGGTATAAAGAAGAAAGTGTTTGAAAAGTTGCTGCCCAAATTTGACATTTTTTGTATATGGCCTCTAAAATTATGTATAAGTGAATAACTTATAATAATTCATGAATGTAAGATGGAATAGGGTGTTAGAATGAAGAAATTGGCATTTGGTTGCATGAAAAATAAAATGGAACCTTAAATATGCAAATCGGGATTTAGCCTTGATAGAAATTTTGACCCAGATTAGAAATTACTTTTGGAGGCCTTAACTTTGTTCAAAAATTCTGTAAAAATACTCAAATCAAAGCTTATTGAGTCTAGTTTCCAATGAAACATAGATCATTAAAAACCAAAAATTTTAAGGTAGTAAAAATAGGGACGTCATTTACAAGGGTCACTGACAAGAAAACCAAAATAAAAGGTTTTGTAAAGTGAATTCGCATACTAAGTTTCCTATGGTTTAGGACTTTGTTTACATGGTTTGTTGCCTTGATTTATGCATGGATTAAAGGCCTAAATGTAAGTGTTCTTCATGGTTCATAATGAGTCCTATAATTTCATTAAAAGGATGAATCAAAGTAAGGTACAAGTAAAGAGAAAAGTAAAGTAAAAATTAACCAAACGAATAGTACAACATACCAAATGAATAGTGCATTGTCTTACATGTTTTGACCACTTAAGGGAAACATGTTTCAAGCTTCCAAAATTCAAACTATACCTTTTAAAACCCTACTACTCAATCTTATACACTTATAAATACACTTAAAGGTATATAAGGGGCTAGATATGATACGTTGAATTATGAATTTCCTTTGTAATTTATACATGCCGAAATTGTTAAAATTTATGATCTACATGTTCTCATGAATAAGTGATGCTACCTTAAAGACTTTCATATGAATGCATGAATGAGTTAAAGTATAAGTCATGCTAATGACATGAAATAGTATAAAAGGGTAACTAATGATACTTCAATACAAGTTTTGCATATATTAAGGACTAGTCATCTATACTTGGCCAAAATGACTATATAATCACTATCATTATTGTGTGATATATAATGGAATGGATTCATGTTTACTTATTCTTCATGAATCAATGTGAATCTATGATGAATGTTATGAATGCGTTGGAATACCTTAACGTGTTATCATACTTGAATGAAATAAATGGTTTTTCTAAAAGGAATGTGAAATGGAAATGATATAGTACAGTCAAAGAGACACATACTACTCCTCGAGCACACGATAGGGGTAACATTGTTACAGGTTTATGTTTATCACTTCATGATCCTATGTAAGGTTCTAAAATGATGTTTTATGCTTAAATGCTTATAATATCGGTAGAATGACTTTATATAGTCAATGTTTTCATATGATCAATATTGTACACGATCATTTAAGCATCATTTACATATCATATCATGAACCATACAAGCATAAAGGCATATTCATGGTATGTCATAAAGAAGTTATAAGGCAGAAAGGAAAAGAAAGAGATGTTTATAGAGCTATATGCTATTAACATACTAGGTCATACAGATGATGGATTCCCTCAAGCAATCATACAGTTTGTTCCTTATGGAACCACAGATTAATGATGGGTTCACAGAACCATATAGATATTATATGTTCCTACAGGAACAAGTACCGATACATACAGGACCCAGTACGAATTGTGCACAATCATGAATGATGAACATGGTTTCATTCTTATAGACATTACAGAAAATGAGAGGGAGAATACAAAGCATGATTACATTCTCATTTACATACATTGACATGTACTATTCCTGAAGGTTCACATATGGTTAACGGTGAGGCATTATAATTGTGCTATTATATATATATATATATATATATATATATATATATATATATATATATATATATATATATATATATATATATATATTGTTAGTATAATATATAGAGATTGTATAGAGGAGTTATAGAGGGACAGATAG
>CANYBF011370677.1:0-18849 GCA_948192965.1 Dalechampia spathulata | reverse complement strand
CCCCCCCCCCCCCCCCCCCCCCCCCCCCCCCCCCCCCCCCCCCCCCCCGAGTGGTGCATTGACGATGAGTGGAGATGAGAGGAGCGGCTTGATGTATATAATTAGGAGGTTGTGAAAGCAATACAACATGCGCATTAATCTTTGATATGTTTTCAAGAATCCATCATAGCTTTACCCACATGTCTTTCTTCCTTTTCTATTTCATGCAACACGTGTCATTTCCTTTTTCCAATATATTTTATATTATTATTTATTAAATTACAAAATATTATTTCCTAATGTAAATTAATCCATCAATTTCATATATATACATATATAATATTTCTACAAACTAGTGGACGATAATAATGAGCCCGCCGATAGAAGGTTGGCGGATAAAACTATATTAATATGTTAAAAAAAATGACTTAATTATATATTATTTGAAAATAACAATTAAACAATATTAGTTGCGATTGAGTCTATATTGAAGTGTTTTATTTTATGTTATATATGGAATCACATAAATTAAGCTTTCTCGTAAAAGTAATAATTAATGATTATTATTAGATTATCATACATTTTTTTTATAAGGTTATATTGCATATCTTATCTTCAATATTTTAACGTCGTTCTCCTTTGTTAGGTTAATAGACTCTCTAATGGAATAATATAATTGTGGTTGTCTTTGTTTAGTTTACAAAAAACCAAAAACCATTATATATATTACAGTATTATGTTATTTAAGCATCATCCGGTGGTTCATGATATCTTTATTTTTACCCGCACGGGTGTAGCCCAGTTGGTACTCGGGTGTGGTATTGGTACCAAAGAGCCACGGTTCGAGTCTTGGCAGCCGCAGTATGGGAGTTACGCCCTCTGGGTGGACTCCTTATAAGCACCAAGACCTGGATCCTCATCTAGGAGGCCGCTGGAGTACCGTGATTTACCTCCCTCACGATGCCTGTCGGGTCGGGCGGTCGGGCAGTGGGGACCCCTGGGGTGAGGGCATCACCTTTTTGGTACCAAATGATATCTTTATTTCAAGAAAGTAGTGGGGATTCAACTTTCCTTAATATAGGGTATTACTAAAAAAATTGATCATGAATTTTGAATAAATTTAAAATTTTATTTTATGCTACTAATGGAAGTTGGCTGTAAATTTGTCCATAATATATCTAGTTCCATCCAATAATTTATAGATTCATCATCAAAGTATATAACCTTTATGTTCTTTTCATGTGAAAAAAAAAAGTAAATATTTTAAATATTTACTTTTTTTTTTAATTCGTGTGTGAGATTTGTTTAGAAGAATATTAATTGGCATAATCATGGTGATTAAACATGTGATTAATGAGTTGTTGGGATGATAGAAGAGATTTTTGAAAACGGGAGATACAAGAAGAAAAAGGATGGAATGAAATGATTCAATTTGAGAATAATGGAAAGAAAGAAAGTAATAGTGAGAAGTTGAATTTAGAGATTCCTCGACTATTTGATGAAGAGATAATTGAGAGATATCATATTGTTTGGTTTGAATGACCCAATTTTACCATCTTCCCCATACTAATACAATTATTAAATAAATAAATAAATCATTGACATTCTTCAACTTTCAAACCTACTTTATTGACCTCCTACATTTCCTCTCCCACCCACCAATCCAAAACCCTATTATCAATAATCTTCCCTTAGTCCTAAAATTATTCATTATAAAAATAAATAAATTAAATATTATAAGTATTTTTTACAAACCAAATGCATCACAAGACTAGCATGTATTTTAAGGAATTTATGATACATGAAATACTATAATAATTTATATGAATATTTTAATATTCGAATAATATTAATAAATGATGAAAGAAATATCATCAAATAAATATAGTAGAATAATTATGTATATAAATTTTAAATTAGTAATTAAAAAAATCTGAATAGTATATTAATGAAATATATCTCTATTTATCATGTTTTGTTCATATTTTATTATCGTCCATTCTAGAACTTTACCCCACATTACAATGTAGTTGATTGAAGCATAATAAAACGATGATCTCTGCAATTATTTGATAATTGAGGGTTTAATTGAAATTTTAGTAAAATTATGTGCTAAACATCATTAGTGATGGGATTATTTTCCATAATACGTTGGGAAGTTGTCCGATTTGAACATGACATGCAACGTGGCTTAAAATTAACATGCTTTGCTGCCCATCCGTTCAGGTTTGCATTCCATATAAATTTTAATAAAATATATATTAATTTGAAAATAATTTAATATTTTAACATACTTTAAAAGTTAAAAAATAAAAACATATAATATTTATAAAATAAAAAATAAAAAATAAAAAATAAAATAAAAAATAAGATATCAAATGGTATATTTTATCAGTATATACGTATAACATACTCGTACAAATAATTTAAAAAATTAATCAATTATAATTGATTACTATTTCATACTAGTGTATTATATTTTAAAAATGATTATTAAAAACATGATTATAAGGGTCTTTCTTATGCTATAAATAATCTTATTATTAAAAATAAGGTAGACTCTCTCTTGTGGGCTCTCTCTTATGGGTTAGTTCCAGCAAGAGATAAACATATCATCAACCTCTCTCTTATGGGCTCTTTCATTAAACTCACCCAACTTAATTCAAAGTTTTTAATAAACTCCTCCTCCCCCTCCCTCCTTATTATTAAATCTAATTTATTTTTATTTTATTTTATTTTTTAAATTATTTATTATATAATTTAATTATTTATTATATTTTTTTTGATTTCTTTTATTATAAATATAAATAAATAAACATATATTCTATATGGCATATATATAGTATATGTTTATGATATATATGATATATAATTGTGGTATATATAGTATATTTATGATATATATTTATAGTATATGTATTATATATTTATGTACCATACATATATATAATATGATATATATTTATATACCATATATAATATATTATATATATAGTATATATATATTTACATATATCTATAATAATGACAAAAAATAAAAAATAATAAAAACACCATTTAAGATAACAAGAATAATAAAAAATATCATATATTTATAAAACAATAAATTATAAATTTCACATAATCATAAAAAAAAAAGAGAGAGGGAGGGGAGGAGGAGGATGAGAATAGTAATGATAATTATAATTGGAAAAAAAAAGATTAAAAGATTAAAATAATAAAATAATAAGATATGAAATTAAGAATAAAAATATAATTTAATAAATGAAATTCATAAATATTTTAATAAAAAATTCAACTAACATAAACTAAAAATAAAAATTTAAAAAACAAAAAATAAAAAAATTTATTATTTTTAATAATAATTATATATCTTAAACTTTCTTTAATTATGAATTTACTCATCTTTCATTCCTCATAATCATTGCATTGTATTGCAAATGCATGTTACTAACTTAGCAATAGAGCAGTGATCTAGCATCCAACCATAAATACGAGTATTATTTTGTATGGATGTTTGATTTATATGTTATTATTGGTAAATAATTAAGAGTTGATTAAAATTTTTAAAAATAATAATAAATATTTATATATATAGATAATTTTATTTGATTATAAAATTCCATATCGAAGTTTTCATCCTACAGTCATATTAATTGTTCTAATTGTATACATTAAATTTTGGTAATTTCTTTTAGTATAAACTAAGAGTACTCGTTATCTATGAAAACCATTTGATGGAATAATATTATATATGCTTTAATTAAGGAAACATGTGTTTTCCAAATTGTACGCTGAAAGAGAAAATTCACGTTGATGAAATTTGACATGGAGAGTTTCAACGCCCCCCTCCATGAATGAATGGCTGATTACTCGGACGTCAAAATGAGTCCGGATATATTTAATTTTTTATGATTTAATAAATTTGAGGTGAATTTTTAAATTTTTTTAATTTATTACTAACTTAAACAAGCACGATTAAACTACAATTCATACCAATAAATATAAATTATAAAATAATTTATTTATTTATCTTATTTTTTAAAATAAAAATATTGTTAATAACAATATTAAATTTCATTAATATTAATATTTTTATATATCTATATAATTATAAATTTATAAATTACAGCCATTTTTACATAAATTAACAAATTAATTTATAAGCTTTTTATTGAAATAACTAACAAATTTAAATGAATTAAATATTATATAATTTGAATTGAACTCATTTATTAAATGAATGATAAATTTAAATAAATTTTTATTAAATTATATTGCAAATAATTAACCATTAAATTGACTTACATGCCTGGTGATTACCCTTTATCCTCTCATTTTCTAACATCAAATTGCGAAAAGCCTTGTGTTTTTCATTTAAATATGGACGAATTGAATTATTTATTTACTGTTTAAAATTATTGAATAAATAAATAAAATGTAAGTAAAATAACATTTGATTAATTTAAATTTACAACGTAATTCATTAATGAATTAATAAACTATTCAAATAATAATACAATACTTATATGTTTATAGTTAAATATTTAATTATTATTATTATGGAGCCAATATATTTTATAATTAATTACAGGTTTTATTATAATTCCTTTATATTTTTAAAAATAAAACAATAAATGATTCATACAATAATTTATAGGTATTAAATCCATTCCATCAACATTTGCCACATTAAAAGATGTTATTTGATTGACTCAATTTATTATTTTTTTTAATATTGATTTAGCATTCAATCAATGTACATTATATAAATCAAAGTCAGCAACGTACAGATTTATTAACAGATAAATATTATTATAAAAAAGCCATTACTGTCCTTATCAACAATAATTTTATAATACCTAAAATAATAATAATAATATTATTATTATCCTTATGTATTAAACTAGATAGATAATAGATAAATAAAATAAATAAATAAAGTATTAAGAGGAAAAGGCAGAATAAAATAAAGTATTTTTGGGTTTTCTTCCTTTTTTTTTTTTGTAATTAATGTCGGCTGAATATATTAATTAATAGATAAAGTATTTTTATTTTAAAAAATGCCCCTCTTTTTGTCTGTTTGTGCTGGTCGCAGCAGCATCCTGCATTTGACCTCCCACGTTGTACTATACGACTCCAGTGTATGGCTTTAGTATTGTCGTTTGGAAGGAATAAAATATTTTTTAAATCTATTATTAATTTTTAAATTATTTATTTAATTTTATTAATATAATTAGATTATTGCATTTCCGTTAATAAATAAATGTTATGTTTTAAGAGATTTAGGAATGTACAGAGAGAAAGGAGTTGGAATACGTGGAATTTATCTAAAATATCATATTGCAATTATTTCATATTTTAATTATAAAATTATATAATCAGATTAATTAATTTAAAGATATATAGGATGTTTTTTAGATTATTAAATATAAATTTATCCTGAATTTAATATAATATTAATAATTAATATATAAGAATTTTGAATATAAAATTTAAAAAATTTAATACAAAATAATAATTTAAATCATAAAATCATAATGAAATATATATGATGAATTTAAATTTAAAATAAAATAAAAAATGATTTAATCATCTTATTCATGATAAATCACTTTCACATTTCATGCACTTTGATTTAGATGACATGGATCTATTTTATTTTATTTTATTTTTTTACTCAGCAGATGATTATTTAAAAAATAATATAATCTAATTGCAATAACATATCAATTAATTACCACTTTGAGTGGAATAGAAAATTAATTAAAAAACCTTACAAAAAAATATAATATAAATTATTTAAAAAATATCAACTTGAATATCAATAATCAACATTTATTGATAAATGAAGGTTTGAATTTTAATTTATTTTTTTGTTATATATCTCAAAATCAAATCAAATTACATTGAAATAAATTAATTATAAATAATAATAATTAATTATTATTAAATTATTTTTAAAAAAAATTTTAAAAGAAAAAGGGGAGAAAAGGAGGGAGGTAATGGTAATTGCAAGAGGCAGCCAATGGAAAAGGCTTGAATTATTATAATAGTAGAAGAAGAAGGGGGAGCAGCAGCCAGGAGGTGGTAGTGGTGGCACTAGTTTTATAGGAAGGTTGAGGGACAAAAGACGACTCAACAAGCCCAAAAGGTCTGTCCTTTGCTGCCCTCCAAAGGATCACCATTTTCACTTAAAATTCTGCTTCGCCTTCTTATGATCCAGTCTCTGTAATCAACTTCAACACACCCACGTCTCACAATCTTTACTACTGTCTTCTCTTCTCTTTATTTGATATATTCGATCATGGCCCATTCTTCTGCACTTTCTCAGGTCAACTTCATACTTCTTTTGAAGTCTTTTTCTTATTTGGATTTTTTTTTTGCACCCTTTTGAGTTTTATTTATTTTCCTATGAAGATTTTGATTTTTTCATTGTAATTGGTTGGCTAGACTTTCTTGTTCTTTTCCTATTTCTTTAATCAGAACCCAGTTGGCTGATTAAGAATTAGAGATTGCTTCTTAACAAAGCTTAAATCTTTTGTGTTTTTTGCAGGTTTCACTGGCTGTTCCTGTTGGTGGCGATTCAACTCTCAGGAGATCAGTTTTTAAGGTAATTGTTAAGTTCAGGGATGTTTGTTAAAGTTTAATTCCTAGAGAAAATCAAGTTTGATTCTTTTTTTTTTTTGAAAAAAATTATGTATATGCACTGATATTGGTTTAAAAGCTTTGATTATAATCCTATTTCAAGTTTCAGAATTTCTAGCTCGTATTTATAGCTCTTTCTAATTATTTTTTTTGTTAGAGACGGAGAGGATATGCCCAATTTATAACAAGATCTGGTGTCATTTTCCCTTTGCTTTATGTTTTTTGTTGCCGTTTCATGGTTATACGTTGGAACAAGTTGGTGAATATTGAGTCAAGTAGCATAGTAAATTCAAAGATTTGAGTTGGTTTGATCGTGGGAAGAAATGGAAGTTTGAATTCTAAAACAGGTCTGCCTAATTTATGGTCTGAATAGAGTGACGAGGACTCAACCTTAGCCATTTTACTTGCATCTAGCAAGATACAAGATAGTTCAGTCATAACCATTACAACGCTTAACTATAAGATAATGTTCAGCGGGTTTGTTCAGTTCTTTGACATGTTTTTCTGGTTCATGCCTTTGAGTTCTCTAGTAGTTTCAGTTCCTAAAGCATGTAATAATAACATTGCAAGCAGGGAATAGCCGTGAAATCTCTCATATTCTGTGCATGTACTGGATAAATCTTAACACATTTGCGCTTGATTTTGTTACAGAGTAAGAGTGTAACTTTCAGTGGTAAATCATGGTCCCATTCCTTGGCCGTGGACTTGAAATCGAGAAATGCTCAGCTGAAAACTCGAAATGTAGTATGCATGTCAGTTCAACAAGCTAGCAAATTTAAGGTTGCAGTGTCACCTTTAGAACTTGATGATGCCAAAGAACCTCCGTTGAATTTATATAAGCCTAAAGAACCATACACTGCAACCATTGCTTCCGTTGAGAGACTTGTAGGCCCAAAAGCTCCTGGAGAAACGTGCCACATTGTGATTGATCATGGTGGCAATGTACCCTACTGGGAAGGACAAAGTTATGGTGTTATACCTCCTGTAAGTTACTTATATAACATGCCTTATTTTATTTTCTATGTCACTTTTACCATTGCTGTTACAAAGCTTTTTCTCTGTGTTTGTCATTTTCTACTTTCTTTTCTGGGTTGGTTTAGCTAGGATTTGAAGGACTTAGGCTGAAAATAGACATTTGAGTTTCTATTGTCTATTATGATCTTTGATCAGGGATAAACGCGAGTGCTTGCCTTTTTGGTACCGCATTGTTATCAAGTTACGCAGAATTTCTGTAAGATGTTTTGTTCATTATCAGCTTTATGCTTATGCCCTGTCGACCTGTTGCACCTCAGTGTCCAGTATCTTCGATGATGGTCATGCTCTGCTATTTGGAAGTGTCATTTTGGTTTTAGACAGTATGATCTTGATTTTGCGGAATTTTCACAGCTTATAGTAACTGAACATCTTCTTTACATCCTAGGGTGAAAATCCAAAGAAGCCAGGGGCTCCTCAGAATGTGCGTCTTTATTCAATTGCATCAACCAGATACGGAGACAATTTTGATGGCAAGACGGCTACTCTATGTGTTCGTCGTGCAGTTTACTATGATCCTGAGACTGGCAAGGAGGATCCTTCCAAGAATGGTGTGTGCAGCAATTTCCTTTGCGACTCTAAGCCAGGAGATAAAGTTCGGATTACTGGTATGGCCCGTGTTATTTTTGCGGAACACTATAAGAATCACCATATTTTCCTTGATCATTTAACTGACATATGGAAGCTGATGAATGGATATCTGCATTTTACTTTCATATCCCTTTTTGCTCAGCACTATAATGTTTTGGCAGGACCCTCTGGCAAGATAATGCTCTTACCTGAGTCTGACCCTAATGCTACCCACATAATGATAGCTACCGGCACTGGTGTGGCTCCTTATAGAGGCTACCTCCGACGTATGTTTATGGAGGATGTTCCAACATTCAAGTTTGGCGGCCTTGCGTGGCTTTTCCTTGGTGTGGCGAACACTGACAGTCTCCTCTATGACGATGAATTTACCAAGTATCGTAAGGACTATCCAGATCATTTCCGGTATGACAAGGCACTTAGCAGGGAACAGAAGAACAAGAGTGGGGGGAAGATGTACGTGCAAGATAAGATCGAAGAATACAGCGACGAAATCTTTAAGCTCTTGGATGGTGGAGCCCATATTTATTTTTGCGGGCTGAAGGGAATGATGCCGGGGATTCAAGACACGCTGAAGCGAGTGGCGGAGCAGAGAGGCGAAAGCTGGGAGGAGAAGCTCTCACAGCTGAAAAAGAACAAGCAATGGCATGTTGAAGTTTACTGAGCCTGCATATGGAAATGTTTCATAGTTTAATTTGGTCAGCTTGGCATCAACTTGATTAGATTTGCCAGCATCATTAACACAATGAAATGATTCTATTGTTTGTAATAAATCTGGAAGCCCTTCTGGCTTTTAAAGTGGTTTAAATATTTATCATATTAGCCTGCAGGCATATAAGCATATGTTTGTACATGCTCTTGCAAGCATGTCCATAAGTTGATTAGAAATTCTTGCATGATCAGGGTAGCATTATACTTTCGCTTCTGCGTTCTGCCACTCATTTTAGCTCGTCTTAAAATTATACTTTCATTAATTGGACTAATTTCATAATTCAACTCGATCAACGGATTGACTTTATGAATCGTTCAAGCTTCAATAATAATAATAATAATTTTACTATTTAAAATATAATAATTTTTAATTTTTTTTTGTTATTCAAACCATGTGGAAATTTCAACAACCTATAAATGCTAAACAATTAATAAGTTAAATGCGTAAAAAAATAGTTGAAATTGAAATCTTAATATCGTGTAGTTCAAGGTTATTTATATAATAATATCTTTTTTATTTATGATAATAATCAGCTTTTTAATCCCTTTAAAATTACGACAAACGGAAAGCGTGAAGTCCCGTTTCTAGTTTTTACCGCCGTAAGGGGAATCTTACCGACCACAGCTGTCGATTTTGACAGTTACGTAATAATTACAATAATTAGTGATCCTAATCCATTAATAAAATCTTATTAAATCCATTAATTAACTAATTATTAAAAAAATTGTTAATAAATTAAAATTAGCATATATTAATTCTTATCAATTTTTTTTTATGTTTTTAAAATTGGGTTATTGACCGTTCCAATTTAATTACAGGAAAAGTAATTTGATTTTCTGACAATAATATTTCAATTATATTAAATGAACAGAAAAAAATGGTACTTTAAAAGGTTCTCAGCTTTTTCAAACAGGCAAAAAAAAAAAAAAAAGAGAAGAAGCTGCAATTCTCTCTCTGCATTTGGTGTAAGGAAACGAAGAGGATTTTGGATTCGAGTTCAGATTTTCAATTCGCTGGTGAATTCGCAATTCCTTCTTTATCTTAAGATTTTCTCTATTTCTATCTCAGTTTCTGTTTTTTTTTTCTTGTTTTTTGCTTTCTTTCTGTTTTTTTTGCGGATTATTCATTTACGTTTTACAGCCGGTTTATTGGTTGATTTGATTGTTTGTTATCTGTATATGCTATGCATGTTGCGTAAAATGGTTCAAATCTATTGAGTTTTGATTGATTCACAATTTCATTTCTTCTTTGAATCAATAATTGAATTAAATGCTCATCAGCTTTGCCTTGATTTTAATTTTTTTTCCCGTGTAGTATTTGGATGCTGAGAAATCTATTAAATGGATATTTAAATCTGTGTTTCTGATTTTCAATACGTGGCTGTAATTATTGACTGTTCGGTATCGAAATAGCAAGTGTTGTTATGATTCTTCCTCCATTTTTATCCACAACTAATTAATACAGATTCTATCTTGATTCGTGAATATAACATGGTTGTCCTGTCTAGTTATTGGATTCTTAACTTTAAATGTTTTGATCATATACAGTGGTCAAACATTATTATTAGCTTCTAATAGCTTGCTTGCACAGTGGTGCTTTCCTTTTGCTGCGTTTGCTAATTTCTTCTGTATTTTTGATGTATCGCAGATAATCTAGTGGAGAAAAGTTTTTTGTTGGATGCATTTTGGTTATCAGCTAAGAAATGAACCGTGCATCAGAACTTGGGAAGCCTGTCTCAGGTAAGATCTTAATCAAAATCAAGCCTAGGTCTTATGGATGTGAATTCTCAATTTAAGAAATTAGAAAACATAGATTCACTTTGACAATGTTTGCTTGATAACAATGCAAAATAAATAATAGAAAGTTAACAACCTAATTATTACTCTCCATTGCCAACTAACAAATTGAAAATCTGAATCATTTCATTTTAATTAGGGCATTATAGGACAATCTTATCATTTGTGAAGTTAACTATAAGCCTGTGTCATTTTTAGATTGTCAAGATTGGCTTCCTTCTCTTGTGGTGTTGTATCTGTTCTCTGGTGATAATTTGTAGAATATGTTATTGGATGCTTCCCATGTGAGTGACGTGAGCACCAAAAAAAAAGTTAATGATGAATAAAACAGGAAAATAGAGGCTTTCTATAGAATTTATTTTATTCATTTGATTGCTTTGCATTATTATCTTACAATTATCCACATTTTGTGATTCTTACTTTGCAGGTAAAAGAAGGTTAAAAGATTTATTGCTCAAAAGTGATAATCGAGTTTGTGCTGACTGCAGTGCTCCGGATCCTAAATGGGCGTGAGTTGCTGATTCTTTTTAATTATTCTTAGCTTTGCAATGGAGTGGATGCTTCAAAATCCTAATTAACAACCTGAAAGATTAGTTTCACCTTTATTTGTGGGATAGGATGTTTTTCAAGATGGGGAGTATGAAGCGAATTTGTGCATGTTTCATCTTAAAATTCACTTGTGACTCTTTGTTGCGTGTGGTTTGAGAAAATAAATATTATGCTTAAAGGAATATAAAGAACCAAAATTTCATTTCTTTACATATTAACTGTTAATTTATTTTGAAATTATTTGGAAACTTTTTATTTGCAGGTCTGCAAATATTGGAGTTTTTATATGCTTAAAATGTTGTGGCATCCACAGAAGCCTTGGTACTCATATATCGAAGGTAATTGCCTCCATCTTGCTTGCAATTCAATTATTAGTTTTAGGGAAAACAATAGGCATGTGATTTTTATCTTTTTGCCGTACGCATCTTATTGAAGATCACATTGACTGTTGGACTGTCCGTGCATAGGCATTTTGCCCTGCATTATTAGAGGATTCACCAACTTCAGCTGTCAAAACTTGAAGAGCTAATCTTAAGCTATTAAAACATGGAAAAGCATAGACCGAAAATAGATTATTCTATTTAGTTATGTTGCACTTCTTTTATTATGTGAATCTTTCTCTCTCTCTCATAGATAACAAAAGGACATGCATGGAAAAGAATAAAATAGAATGTATTTTTGAAGTGGTGAACTGGAGAACCACAAGAACCTCAAGAAAGTGCCTTTTATTGAAGGTTCCAAGCCCCAAAAGCAGGAGCAGCCTAATAATGATGATAAAAAGAAAAGCTACATGGCCGACATGAGATAAGATGACACCCTGATTTTTGTAGATGCAGGCATTTTTTAGCCATAGCAAACTGAAGAAAACCCATACGCAAGACATGTTACTCCTTATACCACCAACTTCATTCAATCTTAAACCAACAAAACCTACAAAGTGTCAAGGCGCACATCTCCTCCAATGCATCATAGATTCTTCAAATGTTCCAAAATTTCTCGCAATGAGTGAAAGCATGCTGGAGTGAAACTCAGTGGTTTTGAATTTTGAAGATTGGACAAAATGGTTCTTGCTAAACTATTTTCCAAAGCATCATTCAATTAAATTTAAATTTAAGAGTTGATGTTATTAGGTAAAAATCTAACTTGATTTTTCTTTTTTCCAATTTAATTTTTTTCCAGGCATCCTATGGGGTGTAAAAATTCGAACTGATCATTTAGGTGCTTAGGTGCAACCTTTATGGATGGGGATGCGTTACTGTTTAAGAGACCTAATATGCTTGCAGTTTGCATGTGTGTGAACTTTTTGTTTGTATTTTGAAGCATGATATCTCTCACAAGCCACTTGAAACTGTTAACATCTGATTCCTCACTTGGGGCAATAAAAATTTGAATTTCTTAGGTTTTATCTGTGACATTGGACGAGTGGTCTGATGATGAAATTGATTCCATGATTGAAGTTGGAGGAAACTCTGCTGCTAATGCTATATATGAGGCCTTTATACCCGAGGGAATTTCAAAGCCAAAACCAGATGCTGCTCATGACGAGCGGATGAGATTCATCAGGTTGGAAAATATTTTGCTTGTGGAACTATGTCTGAAAGTTGGTGCTTGAAGTACCATTACCTCAGTTTATGTGTTCATGCATGTATTTATTTTTAACTACTAGCCATTACCTGTACCAAAAGAAGTTACTGACTGGTCCTTCTTTGGGTCTTAGGCGGTCCCTTATTGTTTTCAGTTCTCATGTAGGTCTAAGTACGAGCTTCAAGAATTTTTGAAACCAAGTTTGCGGATGACATCGGGAAAGTCTGCTATGACTGTCCAGTCAAGCTTTTCTAAGAAGATTTTGGATAGTTTTCGAACTTCAAGTACATCACAGGCATTGGTAAATATTCTGTACTTTATCATGCTTTACATTTTTTATTTTATCGGTATTTTTGATGCTCTGATTCTATAATTGACTATGACCCAAGCGGCGTTGAAATTTGCAGGACGAAGGCATGGTTGAATTTATTGGATTACTAAAGATCAACATCAAAAGTGGTTCAAATTTAGCTATTAGAGATATGATGTCAAGCGATCCTTACGTGGTCCTCACTCTTGGGAAACAAGTTAGTTACTGTTTTCCTCTTTTAATCATTTCCTCGTTTGTCTTTCAAATTTCTTGGTTTTGAGAAATTTCAATGAATGTTGACTTAAACTCACAATAGTGGCACCACTTACGTATACCATTTGAATTCCTCAAATCTTTTCCATGTGGGATTCTCCAATAGGTTATATGATGACCATTTGGTTAATGGTAAATAAAATCATTCAATTAATCGGATGGCAGTCGTACATTTAC
The DNA here is from genome assembly GCA_948192965.1 of Dalechampia spathulata. Taxonomy (NCBI): domain Eukaryota; kingdom Viridiplantae; phylum Streptophyta; class Magnoliopsida; order Malpighiales; family Euphorbiaceae; genus Dalechampia; species Dalechampia spathulata. The sequence continues at coordinate 5,201 of CANYBF011370677.1, read as the reverse complement.
CAACGTATATGCCTCTATGGTTTTTATGCATCTTTGTACGGTGCACAAGACCTTTCTGACTTTCTACCTTCGGATAGAGAAAGTCCTATAGATATAGTCTAGTAGACGATTTTAGACTTCCACTTAAAAGGCTGCTCATTCATTTAAAAATGGTGCTTAAGATGCTAAAGTGGGTGTTCTTGTTATTAGACGGTTCAATCGAGTGTGGTAAGGAGCAATTTGAATCCAGTTTGGAATGAGGAGCGCATGCTGTCTGTTCCACAAGACTATGGGCCCGTTAAGTTGGTAAGCTTATTTATCTTTTCCCATAAGATATCATGAAACATTCTCCTGAAAGTGTAACGAATCTCCTTGCTTTGCTAATAATGAATATTAAAAACATCATGGGTTTTTGCTCAAGCAAAATCCTTCCATTGTTCAATCCCTGCTTGTTCGCTTCGATACAGGATTGAACTTCACCTGACAAGGGTGATAATCTTTTCATGGCTATTATTCGATCATTAACTTTTGTAGTCATTCTAAGCCAACTTCTTATTGTTGTTGTTTCCCTGGTAACTCAATTTCCACGCTGCAGCAAGTATTTGATTACGACACGTTTTCATCTGACGACATAATGGGAGAAGCAGAGATAGACATCCAGCCACTGATACAATCAGCAATGGCTTATGGGGACCCAGAGATGTTTGGAAATATGCAGATAGGAAAATGGCTGAAATCCAACGACAATGCACTCATAGAAGACAGCATCGTTAACATCATAGACGGAAAGGTTAAACAAGAAATCTCACTTAAGCTCCAGAACGTTGAATCTGGTGAACTAGAACTAGAACTAGAGTGGGTGCCTCTCAATCTATAGGGTACATATTTTGCTGTTTATCCTTTCCAGATTGATTCCAATAAGAACTATGAAACTCTGTGATATCATTTGGATATTCTTCTTTGTTCGTACAGATGGACTCGTAAACATCTGCTTTCAACTGTATTCTTTCATATTTAGATTCCATCCTAATGTATTTAGATCCCTCTTTGTATAAGGAACATCTGCAATTTTGAACTTCATTACCATTTTCAATATCCGATTCTGTCCTTTATTTCCAATTTGTAAGATATTATATTTTTATTCCTCCCAAAAAGCTATTGTTGGCCCTCTAATATTACACTGATACTGCAAAAATTTCATTTATTAATGTTTTTATTTAACAAATAATTATTTAAAATCATAATAGTTTTTAAAATGAATAACTAAAATAAAATGAATGGCATATGTGACTTATGGTTAAAGGTTTATGGCATATTTGGAATCCAATGAAGACAAGACAGAACCGAACAATGATAAAAGTTGCATTTCATGGTGGATGTTGCTTTCAATTTGTTCTTCTTTAACTGATCTAGACACTCATTCTGGATATCTTTTTTAATTGAATTTCACGACATTATTCTTTCTCATCAAAGTCTTCCACTAAGTCTCTCTCTCCTCTATTATCCAAAATAATAGCCATTTGATATATATATATATATATATATATTTTGATTTAACTAGATTATATATACAATATAAGATTGATAAACTATATATAAGTAGATTTTATAAGCTAAAAAAAGAGTAATTTGAACAATTTCAATAATTAGATTTATTAATATATTATCATACCCTAGTAAAAAAGTTATTTTTAAGATGAAATTATATATTTTCGAGAACATATAAATTAAAATGAAATTTAAAATTTATGAATCTTTTTTATTTGAATAAAATTAATGATAGAATTATCTGTATTATGATGGGTTTGAAAACACCCATTTAGGCAAGGGAAGGGTGTAAAGTTTGGAATCTTAACATATGTGATATCTTATAATAGTAAATGAGAAAATTAATATGGATCATTGAGTTTCTAATGAATTAAAAACTAAACAATTTGGAAAGTAGGGTATGTTTATTCTCACAATAAAATGGGAACTAAAAAAAAAACTCATAGCATCAATTACAAAACAAACACCTGTCATATAATAATTGGGTATGGGGTATTCCAAAAGTCATTATCATCCACTATCCAACAGAGAATTAGCAAGGTAACATGCAGCAACATGCATGAGTTGGATGCAATTTTCATATAAAGGCAAATGATCAGCTAATTGCAGCCGAATTTCTTGGATTGGTAGGGCCCCCAGGACGAGCAAAAGGTTCAATTATTATGATCAGGACACATTTCCTTTTTTGAAATAAAGGTAATTTGCATGATACAAGAATAATAACTGTAAAATTCATTTTTGAATTCTATGAAATTCAGGAAGATTTGATTTAGTGATCAGCAATTTCATGGTTTCAATACAAAATAATTTTCGAAATTGAATTATCGTAAATATATGATGTAACAATGAAGTGATCATGTAATCAGGTAAGTGCCTTCAAGCTTAAGAAAAATTATCAATATGCACTCTTAATGCGTATTAAAGTAAAACACCTAAATGAATATTAGAACTTTTTTTTTTTTTTTACTTACTGATAACAATGGCTTTACCGTTGCTTTCTGCGGTGGACTTTCGCTTTTTATACTTGATAAAATAGATAAAACCGGAAGCCACCAGAAAAACCGCTCCCGTACCACCACACACGGCGGTTGCCACCAACAGTGCACGTTTCAGTCGACCTCCGCTTTCCTTGTTGACGTTACCGTCTTTTCCTTTCCACCACGTGGTATCATTTGAATTCGTGGATTTTGGCATTGTTTCTGCTGATGATGACGATGACGATGACGATGATGATCTGAAGAATTCCTTCATTTCTGGCGGTAATTTATCTCCTTCCGGTCGTGAAGTCTGGTACTCTAGTCCATGATAGGACGGCCGTAACTCTCTTGCTAAAACAACACTACATTCTTCAACGATAACGATGATGATCATGATCGCGATCAACGGTTTGATAGCCTTCTTAATCATTGGGTGAGTAAAGGTAGAATCTTCTCTTTTTCTCTTCAATCTGGCAATTTATGCAACGGTGTCGTTTTCTTGCGTTATGTGATTTCTGCTTGCTGAGGCATATACCTGGTATTATATAACCATTTTGCTGGAGCGAATTTGATTTCAATAATTACCTGCTAACTGAACAAAGTGACCAAAACGGTGTCGATCCTGCTTTCGTATTGTCGACTGGCTTCACAGCAAGTCCACCAAGTGCCGCTTGTTTGTTTGTCTTTTTTATAACTGCTTGCTTTTATTTCGTTTTTTTTCTTTTTTTTTAAATATTGATATAATTAATTAATTAATTAATTTCCACCATAAATTTTTATTTAAGATTGAGTTTAGGTATTAATAAAGGAAATATTAATTATAAAAATAATTAATTTTATTTTATATTTTATAAATAATGTGTTTTTTGAAATTCTATAAAAATAATGATTTTTTATAAAAATAAAAGATTTTATAAAATATTTCAAAAAAATGCATATAAATTTTAAAATAAATTATAGATTTGAAAAAATTCGATAAAAAAGATAACATCTGCGAATTTAAAATTTTTTTATAATTAAAAAATGATAGACTGTAATTTTTGGTTTGTTATTAAAACAGATAATTACTTAATTTTTAATATGATTTTAATATAAATTTTTTTTTATAGATAAAATATTATTCGTAAAAATGTTGTATGTTACGATTACGTAATTTTATTTTTCAGTATTTACATATTTTTTTTATTATTCTCCTATTATTAATATTAATTCAAAACCCTGAGTTACATGTCTAAATCATTCTATTCTTAATATTCTTCGTGTTTTAATAGAAAAAATATCGAGTATATAATAATTTTTTTGAATTTTATATTAAATTTTAGGCTTATCTAAAAATATCGGAACAATTTGAGAAATGGGCTAAAAGTGAATTTCTACTGTGACGCTTACTGAACACTGGAATCCAATGCTTGTCTGTTAGACACATGTATATATATATTATTTGATAATTAAATTTATTTTTAAGTTAACATTTAACAGTTTAATTCAATAAAAAAATTATTTCAAATTCTAAATTTTATTTAATAAATGAGTCCAATTTGATCTATATAATACTTTTAAATTTATGAATTGATTTGATATAAAATTATAATTATATAAATGTATAAAATTATTTTTGAATTTAATTATTAATATAAAAATATCAATATTTATGAAATATAATATTTTTATATATTTTTAAATAAAAATTAAATAATTTATTTTATGATTTATATTTATTAGATTAATTTAAAATTAAATTGCCCTTACATTGATTTATATTTATGAGAAAAATCTAGAAACATGAGTATAGTAGTTTGAAAAAAGCTTCACAGTTGATGAAATTAATTTTAACAGAGAAATTTATAAAAATTTTAATTAAAAAAATTAATATTAGAAAAAGAGAATAAAAATTATAAATAGCAAGTGATAAAAAAAATCATTGAAATTCTTAGATTATATAGTTTTTTTTTTATTTTTAATTCGTATTATCTTTTTAATATTTCTACTGAAAAATAAAAAACAATACCATTAAAACCTCAAAAAGTCTGACCAAAATAGATAAATGAGCCAAGTAAACAAATAACTTAAACGATAAGAAAAGTATCGGAAGGAAGAGAGAATCAATTCTCAAAATTACCATCAGAGCACGCCTAGGGTTTCCGGAATATGTATTGATAAACAATTTTCAGTGGCCTGTATAAATCCAAGAAGAATCGCGGATGAAGGGATCTTCATGAGCAAGCTTTCTACTCTGTCTACCTTTTTCTGAAAAAAACAAAAAACAAAAAAGAAATCAAAAGCATGTTTCAAAGAGCAATCAGTAACATAGAATTGAATATATTAAAAGACAAGATTTAACAGAAGAGAAGGAAAAGCCAGAAAGAAAGAAAGGAACAGCACTACTGACCAGTGATGATGATATGAATGATCACAGAATAGAAATGTAATTAATTTCTATGATTATTTTGATATGGTAATGGTAGTGGTGAAAGAAATACACATTTATATCGAAGGATAACTCAGGATTTTATAAAGCCTTATAAAACAAAATGATAAACAAACAGAATCCAAAACCAAATCAAACTCCTACAAAACAGCTATTTAAAAACAAATAGAAAACTACTGCTTATTAATTAGCTATAACGTTGCAGACCAAGTCAGAAACTCCAACAAATTCCTCCCCATAAACTGAAATATGTTGTAACAACATCAGTT
>CANYBF011370603.1:0-10188 GCA_948192965.1 Dalechampia spathulata | reverse complement strand
AAGAGTTACTATCCAATATGTCACATCTAATCTCTAAACAAGTTCTTCTGTGTTTTGATGCAAAGATCTTCTTTTGGTTTGTTGTTTTAAAATGAAAATTTTAAATTTCTTCTGCTGCTTAATCACTAAACAAACCAACACATGTCACACCCAAATCTAGCATAACATGCTCCTGTAGAATAGTTAATAATCCTTTAAGAAAGGAAATCATTAATTATTCCATAAGGGATCTACATATTTTTTTTATTTGTATTTAATCATATAAGATAATGTTTGTACTTTTAAGCTAAAGGTACATGTAGACATGAGTACTATCAATACATAATGGTATGCAATGTTTTTATCTTATACATATGTCATGTATTTATCATGCATACTCAAATCATCATCCATTCTATTTGATATGCTTATTTACTTTTACAAGATATGGTGGTACCAATATTACACATAACAAACATTCATAACAAAGGTATTACTGCCGCTAAGGTTAATATAACAAGCCATATATACAAGATACCATGGAGTATGTTACATTGGTCCAAACTGCTTCAAGAATGAGATTCCTTAAAATTACAACATGTCTTGACTATAGATCGGTCAACTTAATTCTCGCCCGAAGGTCCTAGTCCTGCATTGATCAAATGAGAAATGCTGAGTATAAAACTCTATAGTGCTATAAAATAAGTAAAGGACATAAGCACATATCATATATAAGATATTAAAGTTAAATTATGACAAACCATCATTAACCAGTATAATTGTATCATATCATACCATTTTTATCACTCATTAGTTGTTATAATCAACGCATATAATATATAGTACAAAGATATGGACAAATACCATAAAAGAATCCACTGTAACTTTATCTGTATCAAATATTGAACTATAAACCATTACTTTATGTACATCTCTATATAAACATGATTATAGTAATGTATGTCTATGAGAATGCATTCATGCTTTGCATTCTCCATCTGATTTTTCTGTAACATTTCATTTCTTTTATGTATGATTGTGCACAATTTTAATTTATAATAGGTCCCTCTATGTATTGGTACTTATCTCCTATAGGAGGACATTATCACTGTATGGTTCAGTGAACCCATTTTTCTTTTCTATATGTATCGATACTCATCTCCCGTAGGAGGGCATTATAACTATATGATTCCATCAACAAAATCGATAATAACTGTATGACCCAGTACGCTATTAATGAACATTGCTCTGTATATCACTTTCTTTTCCCCCTTATATCATCTACATGATATGTCATGAATATGTCTTTATGTATAGATAATTCATGACTATTATACCATTTACTAGATAATTCATGACTATTATACCATTTAAGCAATGATGATCATATTATACCATTTACAATATAATCTCACTACACTGCTATCATATGAAATTAAGTGAGAAATCATCATTTTAAGACCCTATGTGGGGTCATAAGATGAATAGCACCAACCTGTTATCGCTTTGCCCTTATCGATACTTGAAGGAGAAGTATGAACTTCATGATTTAAACCTGTCATATTTCCATTTTACATTCTTTTAGTAAAGTCATTAATGTATTACAGTTGACTTATCTTCTTTAAGAATCCATATTCATTTATGATAAGTAACCATCAATAAACTTTGAATAACAATAAGCAAATAAGTACAATTCCATTTACAACGTTTCACACTCCACAATTAAGAGTCATACATGCCTTTCGGCCAACTTAAGTCCTTACATTATAATACAATGCATTAAATGTATTTGTACATCATTGACTTATATTTCATACATGGTTTTAGGAGTCTTGAATGTTTATTCATTAAGGTGCTATAATATACAAGTCAAGTTACCATTCATTTAACAAGGTATATTATTCAAGCATTTACCCAACTCATCTTAACCATTTTACCTCACAATTCATCATTATAACTCATATACATATTTATTCAAGCTTTTAACATTTAAAACCATAATTAATAACATATTCCATTCATTTTTAAGCTTTCCAAAGTTATGTATAAGTTTTATGGATCATACATCAAGTTTCCCTATTAAAAACCACTTAAAACAAGCCTTAAAAGTCCACAGGAGTCTTGCAGAACTCTACCCTCACTAAATAAATATGTTTTGCAATGTCTATAAGCTACACGAGCCATGTAAAGCTTACACGATTCATGTGGAACTCGTCCTCCTTTAAAAATACACATTTTTCAGCATTCAAAACACCTCCAAATGGTTCCTCAAACTTCCTAACCCAATACCATGACCAAAAGACCTTAAAATCACTTCCAAAACTTGTCAAAAATATCAATTCAACATCATTTAAAATCCAACCATGCATCAAATACAATTCAATATAATTTTTACTTCATTTAACTCTACCCAAGCATGAATTGATTCTAACATTCGTGAACAAGCATGATCTCATTCTTTCATTAATCATTAAGTATGACAAACCATCTAAAAACCTTTAAACATCATTTACACACTTCAAACAATAACTAAAATTACTAATTCAAGTGATATAAGTTAGGTTTTAACATAATATTTACACATCAAAATAGAAATTCATTTGGTTATGCATAACAATAAATTTAGTAACTTAACTTCTTTATTCTTTCATCATTCAATCAAATTCTTCCATTTATACATGATAAACACAACCATACAATAACTTACTTCTTCATTTAAGATATAAGAAAACATGATTAGAGCACATAGAACACTAAAAGAGAATGAAAACCAAAACCTATGCATGATTTTACTTTGGATTGCTATTTTTATTCATGCTAGAACACAAGAACAAGAGAGGAAGAAAAAGTTAGACGATTTATGAAAGGAGTGAAATAAAATGGCTAACTTCCTTTTTAATAAGATAAGACTCAATTTTTAATTTAATATATCTTTTTTTTACACTTAAGCTAAGAAGGGTCCAATCATATATGGACACTTGGCACACCCATATTACTTCCTTCCACTATTTTATTTCCTCTCTTTCATAACTATTGTTGCATCATTCTTACACAATATTACAATTACCACTTATTTAATATAATATGAACATAAGTCCTACATAATTTAATTTCCAATTATAACCTTAACTTTTCATATAATGCCATTTATATCCTAACTTAACATTTTACACACCAATTTTTATAACTTAACCTTAATTTATACTTACCCATTTTAAACTACTCTTTATCATATATTAACATGTTATACATGCCAAGGAATCAGTTTGCATATATAAATTCTATCATAAAACTTCATTCAAAGCATTTAACAAAAGCATACCTGATTTTCATCTTTGGTGCATATTCACTTCTAGTCTCATCTTTTCATTTTGTTTTTATTTCATTCTCTATCAATTTTATTTCATATGGAATTCTTTTATTTATAAAATATTTCATTTCCTATTCATTATGTCAAAGCATTCATGCATCATATATCATTTATGCATTTCATGCACTAATCAATCATTCACTATAATGTATACATATAGTGATGCTGTGTGTGTGGATGTGACAGGCCACCCTCGAGAGTGAGGTCAAATGGACCTGTCCTTGGTGGCATATCCAACATGTGGTAGTTAGGACATATATAGATTATATTCCACTACTAGGATTTAGACTTTGCACCCACTACAATCCTGTAAGAGTTTATCATTAGTACAACCATAGATATACTATCCCTCGATTGATAGAGTTTAAAGGAGAATGACTGTTATCCTGCTTCTTGGAGCATGTAGAGAGGACCTGGCCTCACCTTCTTGTATAACAATAGGTTTGACTTTCTTATTGAATGCATTTTCCATACATTTCTTATACAACTATAGATGATAGAAAGCATTCAACCATATCTCATCAATGGCAACTAACTATTCATATTTGGCCCTCTTCCACTTAACTTCTAATAACTGAGCTTCCAGGATCCAAAGTGATTTTAGCTTCACTTCAATTGGCAATACAACTTTTATCTTGTAAACCAAAGAGTAGGGCTGGAACCTATAGGACTCCTTGTAGTGATTCTATGACCCCACAAAGGAAATCGTAACTGCTCATGCCAATCTTGATAAGTTTACACTATCTTGGCCAAAATCTTCTTGACTGTCTTATTAGCCACTTCAATTGCTCTATTAGCTTAAGAGATATATGGAGAGGATTAATGATGTTTGATCACATATCTCTCTAGTAAATCAATTACTTGGCCTTGGAACTACACACCATTTTTGGACACTAAGTGATGCAATACCCTATATCATCATATGAGATTCTTCTCTATAAACTTGGCAACTTATTTAGCCTCAAGTTTACTGTAGGATTCTGCCTCCACCCATTTGGCAAAGTAGTCAATAATGACCAGAATGTATTGATGCCCATTGGAAGCGTTAAGATGGATCTCACCCATGATTTTAATTTCCCAAATTGAGAAAGGTCATGGTGTTGTCAAATTCTACAATTCAACTGATAGGATGTAGCTTAGATCTCCATGAATCTGACACTCATGACATCATCATATAAACTGTATCTAATCTATCTTCATGGTAAACCAAAAATAACCTTAGCATAAAATCTTTATGTACAAAGCAAACCCGTTCATGTATTTTTTGCATGACTATCTCAATCTCCTTCCCTGATATACACCAAATTTATAAACCATCAATTATCATTTTGTAAAGAACACCCTGATACCAAGTAAAGTTGGTTACTAGCCTTTGCACAACTAGCTTATTAGTCTTATTAGCTTCTTCCGGATAGGTACCAGTTCTTAGAAAATTCATGATATTAGTATACCATGGAATCAATAATAATTGTATGATCCAGTATGCTTTCATTGAATTTTGCTCTGTATATCACTTTCTTTTCCCCCTTATATCCTCTATATGATATGTCATGAATATACCTTTATGTATGAGTGATTCATAATATAATGCATAATTGATGCTTTAATGATCATATGCAACAATGATCATGTGATACCATTCATAACATATGCTCATTATTTTACTATTATAAGCAATCAAGTAAGAAAACATTATTTTAATACCCTATGTAAGAAAAGTGGTAGCACAAACCTGCTACCACTTTTCCCTTATCAATAGCTTACGGAGAAGTATGAGTCTCGTCTATTAAACCTGTAGCATTTCCATTTTACATTCACTTAGTAAAAATTCATATATTGTACTTGACTTAACATCTTTAAGAGTCCATAATCATTCATGGCATGTAACCACCATTCAACTTTGATTCATAATGACTATATAAGCATAATATCATTTCACACTTCATAATTAAGGAGTCATACATGCCTTTCAACAAACTTAAATCCTTGCATTGTGACATCATCCATTAGGTATGTTTATACATCATTGGATTCCATTTGCGTGTATGGTTACACACCTTTGCATGCAAGTGCAAGTGCATATATAAGTCATACATATGCATATTGGTATGTAAACCAAGTATTTAAAACATTCAAGTATGTATAAGACTTTTCATAGCATGTATGAACATAATGCAACAATATCACTTCATGCCTCCAAGTGTATATCCTTGTATATAATGAAGAGTTATAAGGTCTAGGTGTATTTAGCATTAAGTTTAAGAGCCTAGAATGCCTATTCATTGAGGTGCTAAAATATATAAGTTAAGTTACTATTCATTTGGTCATGTACATTATTCATTTAGTATGTCTTACTATTCATTTAGTTATTTTTATTGTATGTTTTCTTTCTCTTTTCACTTAGTATGCATATGCCATTATGTACCCCTAATGACCATCTTACAAATCATGAATGACACTCACTTTTAGTTCATTATCTCATGCTCATCTCATGGTATTAAACCATGCAAATAGAGTACCAAAACTTATACATTTAAGGCATGCAACTCAAACTTGCCAAAACCATAAAATGTAAATACCATTTCTGCATGTACTTGAACTAAATGAATTTTTAAGCTATTTTCTTGACCTTTAACATAAACAAGTCATATACCATTAGAAACTAGACTCATCAAGGTTTTATTTAAGCTATAGTATGTAATTTAATTTATCCATTAAGGCTTCCAAAACTTAAAAGGCTGCATGCCTAAAAGAGCCTGTCAAAATGCACTAAAATGCACATTTTCAGCATACCATTACTTGTGCAATTCTTTCCCTTATCATAACTTGGTCATATGGTCACTTTTAATACATTAACATGTTGTTCTAAATCTTATAAATGAAAAATACATCCAGATTTCCAATCATACATTAACATCTCTCACAATACACAATGTTACTTAACTTGCATATTATGACTCACTTGTTGCCTTATAAGCTTCTTCATGCATACCTTAATCATTTTATTTCCAAACCACATTAATATCATACCATACTACATGAAAGCATAAATATACATGTTACACACAAACTCATATCCAATTGGTCAACATACAAGGCACATATCCATACTTAAAGGCCAAGTACATACAATATACATAAAGTACATCTTTTACTCTCCACTAATAAACCTTTTGGCATTTTCATGCCATAACTCACCTTTACATACAACTAAACCCCATTTTCAACATATAAAAAAATTATTCAATCATGTTTTCATACAAAATCAAGGGACTATATACTTCTATCCCATAAAACTAATGCAACCCATAATATTCTCAAATTAGGTAGCAAGTTGAATTCAAATTACCAATACATATAATCATCTTTCCATCAACCCTTACGCATATCAACCTTAAAAACACCATTAATTATCATTGATACACTTCAAAAAAATAACTAAAGTGACGTATTCAAGGGTTACAAGTCAAAGTTTAACATAATTTCCATACACCAAAATAGAAACTCATTTGGTTATGCATAACATCAAATTCAATAACATTACTTCCTTATTTTTTTTCATCATTCACTCCATTTCTTTCATTTACACACAATTAACATAACCCTAAAAAAACTTACACTTCATTAAATACATGAGAAAGCATAAATAAGAAGGAAAAAGGCATGTAGAAAACATATAGAACATAAAAACAACATAAAAGTCAAATTTTCCATGAAATTCTACCTTGAAAGATGGTTTTTCTCTAAGTTAAGATGCAAAGAAGAAGGAGAAGAGAAAGAAGCCATATGTTGGAATGGAAAGGATGAAGAAACTGACCTATTTTCCTACTTAATTCATATAAGACTTAATTTTTGACTTATTAAAAATTAACCACTCAAAACATGACACCTTGCAAGCTTATCCTTTATTATTTAATTCAATTTATTTCTTCTTCCTTTAATACTCATTTTTACATCATACTTAGGTCATGCTTTCATAAGAATGCACTCATCATTCATCATAATGTTATGGACATGAATTATACATGTAATAGTTTCCAATTATAACCTTAACTTTCCATGAAATGCCATTTATATCCTAGCTTCCCATTTAACATACCCTTACTTCTAACTTTACTTTAACTTTTACTTACCCATTTTAAACTATACTTATAACATAATAACATGTTAAACATGCCAATACATCACCATACATACATAAATTCTATCATAAAGCTTCATTTAAAGCATTCTATAAGAGCATACCCGATTTGTATCTTTAATGCATATTCACTTATATAATCATCCTTTCCTTTTGTTTTCATTTCTTTCTCTATCAATTCCATATCATATGGAATTCCTTTATCTATAAGACATTTTATTTCACATTCATCATGTCAAAGCATTCATGTATCATATCTCATTCAAGCATTTCATGCACTAATCAATCATTTACTATAATGTATACATAAAATAAATGTACACATGGATGTTGTGTGTATGTGGATGTGATAGTTTATCCTACATTACCAACTTAGGGTTGGCACTAGGGGTGTAAATGAGTCAAGCCATTAATGAGCTATTCGATAATCGGCTCGATAAAAGCTCGCTCGAGCTTGTTCGTTAAGCTAAATGAGTCAAGCTCAAGCTTGATTTTGAAGCTCATTTTATAAACGAGCCAAGCTTGAGCTTATTGATACTCAATTCATTTAAGCTCATGAGCTGGCTCCTTTATGAGCTCGTGAGCTGGCTCATTTGTGAGCTCATGAACCAGCTTATTTATGAGCTCATAAGCCAGCTCGTTTATGAGCTCATGAACCAACTCATTTAAGAGCTCATGAACTAACTCATTTGTGAGCTCATGAAACGATTCATTTATAAACTCATGAACAAACTTGTTTGTGTGCTCGTGAGTTAGCTCGTGAGTTTTATTATTTTTACATAATTCACTTTATTATATAATATTAATAATTGATTTATATATGAATGCTAAATTATAGAAATATACATATATGATAATTAATAATATATTACATATAAATAATTTACTAATTAATATTGTATTCAATATTTAATTTTAATTTTAAATAAAATACAATTAATATAAATAAGATATATTTATATGACACTTAAAATCATAAGATTCAAGTCATATTAGATTCAATACTATTAAAACAAATAAATTATTCACATTACAAAAAATTCAATATAAATAATGCTTATAAGTTAATTAATAAATGTGTCATTTTGTAAAACTAGCAATAATTCATGATAAGATAATATGATTCAACAAATTACGAATGAATAATTGAAATGAGAATACAAGAATTATATTTAAAAAGTATCTCTATACTTTTAAATTTTTACTAAATAAAATTAAGCAAAATTATTCTAAATTAATTAAAGATATTACAACTAAAAAATATATTTATTAATATAATTCATCAATAATTACCTTTTGATAAAATTAATGATATTTTCAAATCAAAAAATAAATTAAAATGAAGATTATATGATAATGAAGACTACATGATAAACATTTCCAATGATTTAATTAGGACTCACAGATTTAAATTTGAAATCAAATCATATTTTATTGAGCTTTGGATTTCAATTTTAATTATATTATGGATGAATTTTTTTAAAAAAATCTACTAAATATAAATTTGTAATAATTAATTATAACATTTTATTTGAAATCTATTAGATCTACAATTAATTTCTACTCTAAGACTTGAAATTATAATTATTGGTATATTAAGTCCAACTCTAAATGCTTTTTTTTTTTCTAAATTGATGTACAAACATTAAATTTAAATAAAAATATTTTATTCTTTTTTATAGCATAAAGTATAAAATGGTTTAGAAAATTTGATCTTGATTTTTAAAATCAAAATGCAAATTAGTTGGAATATTTGTAACTTATTTCAAATCTGATTTTATAAAATTTATTAAGTCACATTTACCATGACTTATTGAACAAAAATATAAAAATAAAATAAAATAAATACTCATTTTCATATTTAAATCATGGATGTTGTAAAATGTTATAATTTTATACACATATTTTGTTATTTATATAAAAAATTAATTTTACTTTAATAGTTTAATTATTATTATAAAATCATTTTCATATTACTTTATTATTTAAATATTTTATCTGACTAAAGTCTATTAATCAGTGATTAATAATCACCAATATATATATGATTTTTTTATTTTTTTATTTTTAAAATTAACAACCAAAACGACGTCGTTTTGGTTGTTCAATTTTTAACAAGCAAAATGACATCATTTTAGTTGTTATATGGTATATAATCCTTAAATGTAATCATGAAATTCATTTGCTCCCATTCTTGAAAATCAATTTTTCAAACCTAACGTGAAGTGGTTGGATTTTTCACCTAACTTGGAGACACAAAGGCTAGATTATTGTAAGTTTTAAGTTTTACCTCCAATGTTTTTATTTACCCTTTTCTGTATGTATTGGTCAATTCTTGGTTATGTTGTTATTTTATGGCTTTGTATATTCCAATTTTTCTTCTTTTCTTTTTTTGATTTAGATCAAGAAAGTAGTGATACAATGACGAGATGTTTGTTTATTTTATTTGTCACATCCTGAATTGTATGATTTATTGTGCATTCATAATTGATAATATATCATGTTTATATATGTTAATGATGTGTAAATGATATGAAATTATGATTATGTTGATTGATATATGATAAGAATTGAGTTTGAAGCTCAAAAGAGCAAAGTGGAAATTTTGCCGAAACCCCTAAAACTGATGTGAAACGGCACTAAAACGATGATTTTAGGTTATCCACATTGAATTTGATAAAATGGCTTTGACCATAGC